>VBSM01003186.1:5197652-5214151 GCA_008086735.1 Cheirogaleus medius
TTTTTTTTGAGACAAGGTCTCACTCTGTTGCCCAGGCTGCTCTCAAACTCCTGGCCTCAAGTGATGCTCCTGCTTCAGCCTCCCAAAGTGCTGGGATTACAGGCGTGAGCCACCATGCCCAGCCCTCTCTAGGCATTTTATAATCTTTTCTGTACTAGCATTGGGAGGGAGAATTTCCACCATACCACCCACGCAGGCCACATTTGCAGGCATGCGCACTCCCGTGCACACGTTCCCAGTTCCCCGAGAAAGGCAAAATTACAGGATTTTGGAGCCAGAAGGGCCCTGGGGATGATCTGGCCTGAGCACCCACCCAGCAGCTGAAGAGTCTCTGCACCCTCCCTGCCAACTGATTTCTCAGTCTCTGCTCAAATATCCACAGTGACAGGGGATTTTCTCTCCCCGAGACAGCTCAGTTGTGTGGGTTCCTTTCTACCCAAACCGGCCCTTGGTAACTTCCACGCTTTGCTCTCCCAGGGTCGCATGGAGAGAGCCCGGCCCGCCGCAGTGTAGACACCTCCGAGGTTCGGAAGTGGCGCTCAGGGCTGGCAGTGACGCTGCTAACTGCCTGCGCGGACCGGGGCTCCCTCGCCCCTCACCCCCAACACGTCAGACTGTTCACGTGTCCACCTCTCCTCTGTGGCAGTGGCCAGGTGACCACGCCTCTGGCCAGGGAAAGGCGGGTGGGCAGCCCTCTGGTGGCGAAGGGGGGGGTTATCTGAGGCCCAGCCCTGCCGGATGTTCTTATCTCCCAGGGTCTCCAAGAAACGGTGAGTCTGCCTTGCGGAAACCTTCACCCCGGCTTATCTCAGTGGAAAATTCCAGCGGGGATTTCTGAACGCCGAGTTACATTCCTCAGCTCAGCGATCAGCCTGGCGCGTGGCTGCCCGCCAGGCCGGGCAGAGCAGACAAAGCCAAGCCCTGCCCAGGTGCCCGGAGCCCGCGGGGACGGGGCCGTTGCCCTCGGAGCCGAGGCCGCCGCTGCCCGGGGTTCACACGAGGGGCAGAGGGCACCGGCAGCACGGTGCGACTCACCTGGCCGGAAGGGAGGGGGAGGGTCCGGGAAGACCCCTCCTGGGAGGAAACACTGAAATGGGCACAAGGAACCTGCCCAGTGGCCAAGAGGAGGAAGTGAGTCCCGGGCCCGGATGCGGTGTGAGTGCGGCGTGAGGGCCCGGGACCTCGTGCTGGGGGCGGGCTGCGCTCGGGGACACTGCCAGGGAGCAGAGTCTGGGGTGGGTGGCAAGAGGGGTGTGGAGGGCCTTGCCCCTCTGTCCCCGACCTGGATTAGAAACACGACAAAAGTCGACACCTTCCACTGAGCACCCACTGTGCCAGGCACGGTGCTAGGTCCTGGCTTGGGGTATCGCATTCAATCCTCACGTCCTCACGGCAGCCCTGGGGCCACCCTGCCGTACCCTGCAGGGCCCAGGTCAGCTTCCTCCGGCCGCCTGCGTCTGCTCAGGGACGAGGGGTCCTCGGGGCCAAGGGACATCACTTCTGGATCATGTTCCCCGCCTCTGGGAGCAGACGATTCACTGACAATGAGTCGCAGACGTGCAATAAGCACATGCAAACACATCCAGCTTCACAGTGTGCACAAACGCTGACTCCGCCCACACGGGGAGTAGGTCAGCAAAGACACAGAACAACCGGGACTTGGCAGGAGAGTGGAGGGACATCCACAAACTGCCCCCGAGGTGGCCGAGCAGGGCGGGTTTCTGGAAGGGCAAAGTGGGAGTGCATGTGCCCAGCTGGGCAAGGACACGGCCTCCACTGGGCCACCAACGCCACGACAGGGAGAGCCCAGAGCGCAGAATGCGGTGAATGGCTCGGTTGGGTACCTCACCTGCCGCTTTTGGCTACGCTCGAGGCTGCTGGCTACGCTCGAGGCTGTCAGTAAAGCCACTCACCCTCACGCCCGGCCGGCGACGGCACACACGGCAAAAGCCCTTTTCAGCAATCAAAGCCGAGATCAGCAGGAAGGTGCCGGAGGAGAATGGGTGGGGCTGGAATTTGCTCTGCTTAGATCCACACTGGGGACCTGAGGTGCTGACCCCAGGGATTATCTGCCCCAAGCTATCCAACTTCCTTTCCCTTCCCTCTTCTCAGGGCTCCTCACCTTCCTGGGGACCCCCTGACTGGAGGGGACCCACTCCCGTGCCCTACATGAGCCTGCCGGCTCTCCAGAAGGTGGCCCACACAGAAGCCACACCCTCGAGGACAGTGAGGCGTGGGAGACACTTGGGGACCCCTTAGACAAGACGCTCACGGTTATGTTCAGAGGGCACCAGGCAGGACCAGAGGAAGGTACAGACATATGCACAACCCACCTCCCATAGAAAGTGGAGAAGCAAGACTCCCCCCACCCAACATCGTATCCGAGTTCACTGGGCCACTGTGACAAGGCTCCACAAGCTGAATGGCTGAAACAACGAAACTGATGGCCTGGCTGTCCCGGAGGCCACAAGCCCAAGACGGAGTTGTTAGCGGGTTCGGTTCCTCATGGGAGCCCCGGGGAGCCCCCGGCCCAGGCTCTCTCCCGCCCCCTCGGGATGCTGCAGTCCTCGTCGGGCCTTGCAGAAGCATCACCTTGTCTCCGCCCTCACGTTCAGGTGGCTTCTTCCTGAGCATGCGTTTGTCTTGCAATTTCCCCATTTTTGTAAAGCCGCCAGTCCTCTCGGATCAGGGCCACCCTAATGACCTCATTTTAACTTGATAACCTCTGTAAAGACCCTTCCTCCAAATAAGGTCACATTCTGAGGAATGGTGGTTGCCACATCACCATGCAAACTCTGGAGAGATAGAATTCAACCTGCTTTGGAAATCATAAATATTCATGAGAAGGTCACCCTTTTGTGTAGGTCCCTCCCCGTGAAAAGCACATTGGGCATTTACCCCAGGCCCTGTCCTTGGGGGCCCCTGAACCCTGGAGGAAGCTTTTACACTCCAGGAGTCTGACTTGGGTTGAAGAGTGTTCCCTAAAAATCCATGTCCCTTTGGAACTTCAAAGTGCCTTTATTCGGAAATAGGGTCTTTGCGAATGTAATTTGTTAAGATGGGGTCGTACTGGGTTGGGTGAGCTCTAAATCCTCTGGCTGTTCCCTCATGAGAAGAGATAAATTTGGACAGAGAAACGCACACAGAGGCAAGAGGCCACGCGAGGACGGAGGCAGAGGTTGGAGTGACGTGTCCACAGCCCAGGGCTGCCGGCAGCACCGGGAGCTGGAGGGAGGCTTGGGACAGGTTCTCCCGCAGACCTCCCAGGAGGAAGCGCCCCTGCCGATGCCTCGACTTCAGACTTCCGGCCTCCAGGACTGTGAGCTGATACCTTTCTGCTGTTGGCGCCCACAGTTTGTGGTCATTCCTCACTAATACAGGACTCACCCTAAACCACCCTAGCCCTGCACAGAGCATCAGAACACGCCCGGTCCTTCTGAGCACGGTGCCAAGTGACTGCAGGGCACGTGCCCGTGACACCAGCGCTGCCTTGGACCGGCCCCAGCCGACGGGCGCTGCGGACCCAGCGGAACCAGCGCAGGTGACAAGCAGAACACAGAGCATGCCCGCTGTGCGTCCAAGTGGCTGACTCAAACGATCGTGTCCCCTGGCTGAGCATTTGGCCTCAAGAGCGGAAATCCTAAGGCAGACCAACAGGAGGGGTCGTGACAGTGGGTTTGTGACAGTGGTGTCGCTGCAGAGAGGTGGCAGATTATAATTTAGTACCTAGAGCAGCATCACATCAGTCTAGCTCCGGTGAGACCTACCGTATGGCCAGAATTCCCCAACACAAAAACCCCCATCACTCCTTGCAGCTGAAGAAGTGATAACAGGGTGGCCTTGCCTCTGCTGGCTGGGCAGGGGCCGAGCTGGCCTGCAAAGCCCATGGGCAAAGGAAGCACCAGGCTCCCAGCGGGGGCCTCACCTGGCGTCACCTCCCCGGCTACCACCTGGCCTGGCCGCCCAGCTCTGCCGACCAGATGGGTCTGGGGTGGCCCTCAGGGCTACAGAGCACACACCCTTCACCCCTGCAGCTGGAACCCCCAGCTCCTGCTCCCTTAGAGGCCAGTCTAGGGCCCACCTGGCTTCTGCTTGGTTTTCCTGTCCTGCAGGGAGGAGGTAGTTTTGGCAAGCACAGAGGGCGTCAGGGCTTGGCCTGGGCATCTGATGGATGTGGCTTTGGAGCCCCCTCTGCCCCTTGTTGGCTGTGTGACCTGGGAAAGGCAACTAGACCTCTCTGAGCCTCGGTTCCCCTATCTGTAAAAATCAGATAAATCTGGCCCTAAGCTGGGGGAGGCTGTGAAAATAACCGAGATCTGGGATGTGCCAGACCCAGCACAGAGCGAGGCATTGGTGCGCCAGCGGCGTGCACGCGACTCGGTGCGTTTTCTCTGCCCCCGCATCTCCTGTCTGCCTGCTCTGTTTCTCTGTGCCCACCGCGGCCCATGGCTCAGGCACTGACAAGGGACCAGTGCTGCCCGGCTGCTAGTCATGCCACCCACTCCCAAATTCACATAAGGTCACCCACGGCCACCAACTGCTAGGGAAGCTTGTGGGGGGGCATCCCGGGGCAGGTGGGCATTTGAACATAGTGGCAGGACGAGGCTCTGAGCAAAAGGGACTTCCTGTGAGCCGGGCAGAGCCCCACAGAGTGATGGCTGTCGTTTCAATAATTACCCTAAACTGCCGCCCACTTCCTGCTCGCTCCACAGCATGGCAATCCACCTGGCAGTACATTGTTTCAAGTCATCGGGGCAAATGTACCTCAAATGTACCCTGATTCCAGGGAGGAAAGACGTCAGGGGCTGTTCAGAAAGCCACAGTGGGGCACCCAGCTAAGTGGCTGAGTCACTCTCAGTCCTACAACAGACGTGTCACCAGACAGACCCTCTATTCCGATATCTCCAACAGTGGGCTCTGTGAATGCTCAGCCTGTTGATGTGTTTCCCAGATACGGGTCCCATGGCCATTCCTTGCATTCCCTTCCTGGAGTGTCAACGCACATTTGCATATAAAAGACACCCAGGAGGCTCACAGCGGTGAGACCTGCTTAGCACAGCATTGCCCAAATTTCCTGGAGCCCAGACCCATTTTTCACAGAACCCCTGTTATCATGCCCTGGAACTAGCACTGCCGGCACTTCCTCTGGGCTCGCCCGTCCTGAGCCTCTGTGCCTGCCCCGGCACCGTTCCGCCCTCGGGTCCTTCCTCGGTGACAGTCCACCCTGCCCAGCTCCCTCACCCCACCCACCCACAGGTGCTCTTCTAAATATTTTGTCAGTGTCCTGCTTAGATTTCTTCCCAGGAACGACCCACACACCCAAGAACAGTCACCAGAGTGGAGTGGACGTATCGTTTCTCTTGCACAATAAGTCTCAAGGCTCGCCCTTTGTTAGGTATTTACCAAAAACCTTCCCAAGTCTCCGGACACCACAAGGCCACATGGAAACAGAAGACAGAATCCCTGTTCCCAAGGAGCTTATTTCTATTCTATTGAGGAGGCTGAAGAAAACTTCACGAGATAATGATATAAAAATCAAATCATTTGCATCCGCAATGTAGTAACTGTTGCAATAGCAGCGTGCGGTACGGCCACACGGCCACACAGGTGTGACAGGGAGACGGAACCATCGGAAGCACTCAGCGCCCCACCCCCACCCCGCAGAAATGCATCGGTAGCCTTCCTTGGAAGAAAATGCCGGTTTAGAAACCAGGCAAGTGTAGGCAGACACCTGGTCTGCTCGGAGGAGGCTAAAGCAACTCCCCATTGGATGTTAATGTGCTGTGTTGACTTCTGATTAGCCCGAGGGGTTTCTACTTTATCTACCGTTAACTATAAACCCTGCCCTTGGACCAGAACACTCCTGCCCTTGAATCCTGCCCTGACGTGGACTCACACAGCCCCCTTGACTTTCCCGGAGGGGTGGGCTTCACGTGTGCTGCCCACCCCTTCCCTGTGGCCTGCAGACATCCACCGCCTCGTCTTGTCTCACAGATGGCAGAGACGTGGCTTCTGTTCGTAAGTCCCTATTAAACACCTCTTTCGAAGAAACTGCATTTGTCAGCCTTTCTCTGGCCTCTCAGCTTCCTCGGAGTTTGGGGGTAGGTCTGCATAGACCCTGCTCCCTGCAGAACAACTTCCAATTATTGTTTTTCCTAACCAGGTTGACTGTGATGGATACCGAGCCGTGAGTAGAAGGTCGTCCTCGAGAATACGGCAGCGTGCAGAAGACGACACCTTCCGAGGAGGCAGGACTCCGGGGAGGAGCTGGAGTGGGGTTCCACGGTGGAAGTTTCTTTGTTCTAGGAAAGGCACCTGCGGAAGCCCTGACAACCAGGAGAGATGCAGTCATCAGGGGAGAGAAAGGGGACCTTTCAGGCAGGCTGGAGAAGGCTTTGCTTCACTTTGATCACAGCTGAAGAAGAATAAACCACTTGCCTCATTCCCAGGGGACACTGTAAATATTTGTTGAATTTGAGCAAATGGGTGAATGGGTTAGTCACTGCAAAAAGCAAAAACAAAAACATCGGGGTTCCCACCTGAAGCATGCGTGGCCCGGCACAGAAGCACATGGCCACGTGAATGAATGAATGGCACAGCCCTTTAGGAAATGGAATCATTTGAATACGCTATATTTTGATGGTTTTTTCCACAATGCATTCATCAATCACCAACAAAGACAAAAGCAAGTCCTTGTCTAAGTCTGGGAAGCAGAAAGTTAATGATGTACCGCACACACACACACACACACACAGATAAGCAGCCTGGGTGGTCCCTGCCTCCTCTCTCAGCCAGGCACTGATGTGGCTTTGTCCCCTTATCTGGGCCTGTTCCAGAGCTCCATCCGACTTCCTGGGACCATGCCTTGGCCTACGCCTCAGCCCCATCCCCGCCTGCCCCACCCCATCCTTCTTGATAGGGGTGACTTACCTGTCCTGTCAGGGCAGCCGGCAGCTTTGGTCACCAATAAATGTCTTGTGCTGAGCAAGGATCCTGGGTCACCTTCTTCAAGTGACCAGATGGACGTCCCCTAAGAGATGCAGAGGTGGTTTAGAACTTCCACCCTTAAGGCAGGGAAACCAGGGCACCAGGTTCAATCGAGGCTGCATTGCACAGTGTTCTCCACCTGGATCTCCTCTGCTACAGTCTCCACCTGTGGGGATAAATCGCACCCATCCTGACGGCTCCTTCCCGATTTCCCCACCAAGATGCTCCAGATGGGATTGGTCTTCTATGTGCTCCTCGCTCCTTTGACGCCTTGAGTGCCCCTGAAGGCAGGGACTGTGTCTTACTCATCCTCATCTCTCCCTTCCACACACCGCACACAGTAGGTGCTCTATTGTGCATTTACAGTGCACTGAGAGCTCTGTGACAATGTACTATACAGGGTCATTTCATTTGATCATTTAAGGGTCCTGTCTTGCATTGTGATTCCATCTTAGTGTGAGAAAAATCTTCCATAGGAAGAAAACCACATAGTCTTTGTTCTGCTCGAGGCCAGCTTGAATTTTATAAACTGAAGCAAATTTTATAAGCTGTTTTTGGTCTGGGGATGTTGATATAAAGAATCCGACTTGAGCACAGGATGCAAATGAGTAAGTGGCAAACTATTTTTCTATTATGTTCCTAAAATAGCCCGGATGCTGGCACAGAGCGCTTCATCTCGGCCCATCCCTGAGCTCCGCCAGGGCTGAGTTAAATTAGGCGAAGCCCGGCCCCTCCAGAAGGCTTTCAGTTGTTCAGTACTATCTTAATGCAGAGGAATTTTCAGTGATTTTTCTCGTGAAAAAGTCCTCAGAACATTATTCAGCACAACAAAAAAACTTGATGAAATGTTTGTGCTATTTAAAAAATTGGCAAATCGAGGACACTGAGTGCTTTTAAAAGCCGTTGCCAAAAATATGGCAAGTATCTTCCTATAGTTACGAGAGATCTGAAACATCTGTGCTCAATTTCCGCTCCGGAGGATTGGAGTTGAGCGGCTGATAAGGATGGTGTTTTGCTCATAAATACAGAGATACCTCCAGGGAAAGCCGCGTTAGCTCACGGGCACCTGGAAATCACAGCGGGGCGCTGTGACTACACACCGAAAATGCCCACTAGATGGAGGGCATGTGCGAGCTGTGGAAGGCTGCGGAGGAACCGGCCCACAGTAGGACCTCCCGGGTGGCACCTAATGGAAAGACAGCAGCAAACCCCAAACACAGCCCAGAATACCCTGGCTCGCCACCTAGGTCATAGGCGCTCCATCAGTGACCACGAGTGCAGAAAAGGTCATGGCGACCTTGGGGGACGTGATTAACTGTCAGAGAAATTAAAAAAGACACGCACTTCATGATCCTTTCCGCAAATGGGACAATAAGCCGACCTGGGACTCTGGGTGCGTCACCTCTGTATGTTCGAGTCCTGGTATCACCTGTGGTTCTTCTGCAGGAGGACAGCGTGCTGTGGGCATCTGAGGCCCCACGGCACATGGCGGGGGGCAAATAGACGGAACCACTCCAGCCCGCTAAGCTCTCCCAGAAAATGAGCGTCAAATATGCTGAACACCAGATATGCCTTCGCAGCATCTACTCATCCGGCATCTCCACGTCCTGGACGAAGTGATGTGTCAGGCAGCCCTCTAAGTTATGGACCTTCCAAAACTTATTATAGTTAAACTATGGGTTTAACATGATACCTAAAAGGCAAATGCCTTCTTCTGTTGCTTGCTCGTGATTTCATTGATTTGGTTGTTTTCTCACCATCATATTTAAAAATATTCTTTTTTTAATTGAAGTATAATTTACACATACTAAAATGCACAAATTTTAAGTGTGCATGCACTTGTACATGCAAGTACACATACATGCAAAAATTCACATACAGTCAAAAGTTTGACAAATGTGTGCAACATGCACACAACATAGGTGACTGACTCACCCTGGTTTGACAACTAACAGTTCCACACTTAAGGAAGCTCCTCATTCCCAGGTAAACCAGATATTTGGTCACCCTAGGTAACAACCGACTCACTGAAGATATAGAACATTCCCATCATCCCCCAAATGTCCTTGTGCCACTTTGTAGTCAGCCCACCCACCCACCGTCCAAAGACCACCCCTCTTCTGGTTTCTATCATCAGAGCTTAGTTTTTCCTGGTCTAGAATTTCACGTAAATGGAATCATTCAATACATTCATGTTTGTGTCTGGCTTCTTTCACTCAACGTAATGTATCTGAGATCCTTTCACGTTGTTTGTTTTGTTGCTGAGTGGTATGGCATCTATAACTACGATTTGCTTATTCATTCACCTGTTAACAGAAATTGGGTTCTTTTCAGCTTTGGGGCATTGTGAATCAAACCTCCACGACCACCTCGTGCATGTCTCCTTGCGGACGTGTTTTCGTTTCTCTGGGGTAAATACGTAGGAGTTGAGTGACTGGATCATATGGTAGGTTATGTTTCTAGGGAACTTCCAAACAGCATTCCACAGAGGCTGTACAACTCGACACTCCCACCAGCAACGTATGAGAGTTCCAGTTGCTCACACCCTCACCGACATGTGGTCTTGTCAGTCTTTCAGTTGTAGACATTCTGGTGGGTGTGAAGTGGCATCTGCTTGTGGTTCTATTCTGCATGTCCCTGGCCACAGAGATGTGGAGCTCCTTTGTGTACTTTTTGGCCCTTTGTATATCTCCTTATATGAGGTGTCTGCTCGGACCTCAAGCTTTTGGCCCATTATCTAAATGACACGTTTGTCTTTTCCTTAGTGATTTGTGGGGAGTCCTTATATACTCTGGTTGCAAGTGTTTTGTCATATCTACGTATCTGGATATTTTCCCCCAGTCTGTGTTTTCATTCTCATAGTGGAGTTCTTAAATAAGCAGAATTCTTAAATTTTGATGAAATTAAATGCATCCATCATTTTATGGTTGTGCACTGTGTGTACTGTCTAGGAAATCTTTCCTTACCCCAAAGATATTCCATATTTTCTTCTAGAAAGCTAATAGTTTTAGCTTGCTAGTTCTAAAATCTACCATGATTTGATTATTGTACATAATGTAAAGTAAGTGTCAAAGTTTCTTTTTTCCATATAGATATCCAGTTGTTCCAGTTCATGTACTGAAAAGACTTTCCTTTCTCCACAGAACTATCTTTTTCAAAAATCCATTGACCACAGTGGAAACTTGGGTACCTGGATCTTATTTTTTATTTGTTTGTTTGTTGATGTTTTTTCTCTCTGTCCTTCAGTTTGGGTAATTTTATTGACCATTCCTTGAGTCCACTGGTCCTTTTTTCTACTCTGTCCAATCTGTTGTTGATATTATTCAATAGATTTTAATTGCAAATATCGTACTCTTCGGTTCTACAGTCGCCACTTGGTTCCTGTTTAGAATTCCCGGATCTCTGCTGAAATTCTCCATCTCTCCACCCATTATATCCACCTTCCTCATAGTTGTTTTATACAACTTACCTGCCAATTCCAGCACCTAGGTCGTCTGTGAGTCTTTCCCAAGTGACTGTCTTTCCTCCTGTCCCTGAGACTCCTTTCCCTGATTCTTCTTGTCTAGTGACTCCCTGTCTGTGCTGGACGTGGTGGGCAGTGCCTGACAGAAGCTCCGGACTCTGTTCTCTTCTTTCAAAGGGCATTGGATTTGGTTCAAGCAGGTAGTTAACTTACCTCAATCCTGCATGTCACTTTGACCTTACTGAGACTTTGCTCTAGGCTTTGTGTCTATTTTGATTTTTCTGTCAGAGCCCTTAGTCCTAGAGTGTAGTCTTACCATTAAGATGTAGTCCCTCTAGGATTCCAATGAAAAGCCCTTCTAATTCGGAAGGACTTGAATTCCTAACTTACCTCTGGCAATAGGCAGCTGCTGCAATCTCTGCTCAACTTTTTCCAGCTTCCAGCTGTTCCTTCCTTCTTGGTTTCTTGGCGTCTCACCCCACGTAGACAGAGTCCAGGACAAGCCATGCATGCTCGATAAGTTAGTAGGCAAATCTTGAGGCTCAACCCTCCGTGGGCCCCCCTCTTTTGGGATTTCCCCACTAAATTTCCAGATGCACTTGTAGCCTCAGACCCAGACATCTAACTCTTCAGTCCAATAAGTCTTGAGCCCTTGAAGACGAGACATGTCCCCCAGGAGAGTGGATGTCACCTTGTTTACTTCTCTTCCTTCAAAGGAAGAGAGACACCGGTCTCTCTCTGCATTTCACTACTCCCCAGTGCCTTCAAAGGGCCACTTTCTATACCTGTTTGAGCCTTGTCGTTGTTATTGGCAGGAGGGTTAGTTTGATATAAGCTTCACCTCCATTGCCAGAAGCTGGCACCTGTTTAAAACCAATTGAATTAATAGTTAATAAATCCCAATGCGAGGAGAACATTGATTCCATTGCTAGTCAATAAGCACCTGCCTGTGTAGCATTTCTTTTCCACCAGGAAAAAGAAAATTGATTTCACATTTCACGCAGCACTTTCTGAAAGGGTTCTCCCTTCAGTTCAGCCACAGACATTTTCCAAACACCCACGGGGCCCATAACCCCGAACAAGGCCATCTGGTCCCGGGTCTCAGGAGGCCACCCCAAGACAGCTGCGCACAGGTGCCCTAGGGGCTGTCTGAGCAACCGGCACGGTGTGCGGGAGAGCAGTCCCCATGGGCACACATGGCATGTAATCGCCCAGAGCATGACAATCTCCTACCCAGGCACTTGTTGGTGCAAAATTCCTGCCACTCTGTGAGGGTGAAATTTTATGGGAATAACACTTAACGCAAATAATTCCACAGACTTCAGCGTGGTAGCTATCACTAGTCACACATTAGCAGCGATGCATTGCACACCTGTTGGGACCCTCCAGAAGTGCTGCAATAGTCACTCTGGAGCCATGCTGAGGTTTTGAATGCGCAACATGACAGAAGTGTATTTCAGAAGATTATTCTGGCTTTGGTAGGGAGAATGGATCAAATAGGGACAGCATAGAACGGGAGTTCAGAGAGCCCACGGATGGACTTCCAAGTGTCACCCACTAAAATGGTACTGAAATTTCATGTCCACTTGCCCCGTTCTCCCATCCCCCATAAGAGGAGTCCAGCTTCCATCAGATTCTCAAAGGAATTCACCAACTCCTAAAATTTAAGAATCCCTGGTCTAGAACCCAAACTTTTTTTTTCCTTTCTTCCTTCCTTCCTTCCTCCCTCCCTTTCCCCCAAACGTTTGTGATCATGGAAACAATCAGTAAATATTTTTAAACCACCCCCATAAATATTTGCATATTTATATAAAAATTATGTTCATAATCTGCCATCATTAGTTAATATACAAAGGTACACTGTCCACTTAGAATGAGGCTAATCAATAACAACAGGAAATGCAAATTCATGTTTCAAGCGGTTTTGGCGATTACTAATTGCTCTTATACACCTGGTAACCTGGTACTGAGGCTGAGCAGAAGCTCCTACCTGCGGTGAGAAACCAGACTCTCATTTCTTGTTTGTTTGTGGTTTGGGGGAATTATCTTTTTGGGAATCTTTTAAATATTTTAAAGCCATTTATATACTCTTGGAATTCTAGTTAAAATGAGGTTATCTAATCCATAAATCCATTTAACCTGGTCCATGGAAATACATCAAAATATGCTAAAAACGATCAAATGAGAGAAAATGCCACCGCTGGCCCCAGAAATACCTTGTGTATCATTAGGACATAATGTGACCACCTGAAGTGAGTTTATATATCAAAAATTAGTAACATTTAATTTCTAATTTTTAGTTAAAATATATATTAGTAGACATTCTAGTATTTTCTTCCTGGAACCCCATAGATTGTCTCATGCACCCCACCCCAGAGACCCCAGGTCCGGAAGTTGACTCACTGCTGATAATCCACGGACAGGGGAAACGGGGACCCAGGTACAGACCTTGGTGGTGTCAGCAAAGGAGATGGGACCGACAGGACAGAGATGATGGAAGGGACCAGTTTGGGCATCTGATGGGGCTTAGGGGAGAAGGGAGGAAGGAGACCAAGATGATTCCAAAGTTTTTAGTCCAAGAAACAGGAGAAAGTTACTGGAAGTGGGGGTGCCCCCGGAGGGCAGAGGCACTGATCGGGGTGGGGGTGGGTCCACTTTCTGGCCCGGAAATGTGGTGACTGAGCTGCTGAAGGAAGCACCTGAGTGGACGTGCAGCAGGCGTCACCTCCCGAGCACCACATGTGCCCTGACCTCAGTCGGCCCCACTCTGGGCACAGTTTGGGCTCCAGTTCTAGGCTGTCCCCGGGAGGGAGGGAACTCTCTGCCTTCTTCGCTGTCATCCAGGTGGGGGCTTTCTGTCCTCCCGTAACTGGCATAGCAAGGCTGGGGCACCGGTGAGAAGCTCGAGGTAGGGCCACAGGGACGATGCTCTCATCGGAGCCAGAGTGAGTCGCCCGCCCTCTGGCTCACGTGGCTGCTCAGAGGCCCTCTGCCCGAGAAGCTCTGCGTCCTGGTGCGGACTGGACGCCCCTCTACAGACACTCTCGACCTTCTTTCCCCAGGTGGCCCCGGGGGCTTTTCCAACGAGCTCCCGAACGGAGGGAATTCTGTGCTCAGGATGGGAACCCACATGGTTTCCACGGTGTGGTGCCTCTCGCCAGGCTGCCCGGCCGCCTGCACCTTCTCAGGGACCCTTCCGGAAGGTGGCATCTGTATTTTTCTGACGGGCCTTGGTACCAGGCTTGGAGATGAACACACTGATTCTCTGGCCCTGGACGTCAGATCCGTGAGGTAGCTTCTCTATTTCCTGCTCTGAGATAAGCCCCGGTGGACAGCATAACCATCCGGAACAGCAGAGGGCTACACGGCGGGGTCAGGTGGTGCCGGCGGGAGGGCAGGAACAGCTCCCGGCCAGCCGTGCAGGAGAGGCTGCAGGGCCAGGGTGGAAGGAAAGCCACAGCGTCTCAGCATGACGGAGGGTCCTGTGGGTCTTTATCTCCCTTCAGGAGGCACCCAACACAGAGGAGACCCTTGAAGCTGCCCAAGGTCCCCGCCCACCTCCCCTCAAGCCCAAGCAGGAGCCGTTATCCACCATTCATTCCAGACCCAGGCCTTTGAAGGCAGAGCTAGAGAGACCATTTACTGATTGCCTACATGTTGAGCCCTGTAACGGGCTCGGTGCTTTACTGGACTATCCCCCACCCTGAGAAGGGAGATATCACAGTCTGAATGTTGTCCTCCCTCCCCGATTCATATATTGAAACCTGACCCCCAACGCTCCAGTATTAAGAGATAGGGCCTGTGGGGGTAATGAGGTCATAAGAGCAGACCTCTCGGGTGGGATTAGAGCCCTTAAAAAGGGCTAAGGGAGCCTTTTCGTCCCTTCCACCATGTGAGGCACCACCTAAGAGGAACGGGCCCTTGCTGGACGACAAGCTGCTGGCACCATGGTCTTGCACTTCCCCGCCTGCACAACTGGGAACAATAAATTTCTGTTGTTTTATAAATTACCCAACCTAAGGTATTTGTTACAGCAGCAAAAGGTACTAAGACAGTGGGCGTTAACATTTCCGTGAAAAGGCGAGAACTGACCCTAAAGCGAGGGCAGCCCCTCAGACACATCACCGGAGGAGCATGCCCATGGACAGGGGTCGCGGAGGTCATGATGTCACAGGACCATCTGAGGACTCGGCGATTCCCGCAAGGTGGCTTTTCCCTGGAAGTGGATGGCTGGTGGGGACGGGACAGGGAGCAGAATTCGCCAGTGTCTAGAGGCCGGGGCTATTCAGACATACCTCCAGCCAGCCCCTGAGGCCGTGAGTCCCCTGTCTCTGGGCAACAACCCAACAGGGAGAGTAAGGAGGAGGGTCAGCAACTAGACCCAATTCCATAAGCGCGGCCGTCACACGCTCACTAGGCGGCCGGCACGTCCGATCCCCAGAGAGGGTGGAAGGCTGAGGAAGACGAGGCCAGCTCCTGCTCACCCCACTCCAACAGCCCGTTATGGAAAAATGTAGGCGTCACAGTAAAAAGATGACTCAGAGTTCTGATGAAGGACAGGGAGGAAGAAGCAGGCCTTGCGAGGCGGGGAGGCTTCTTCCAGGAAGGAAGAAACTTAGTTGTAGCTTTGGATGGGGCGTTCCAGGCATCCCAAGTCAGCCGAGAGGGCAGCGGCGTGGCTGTCTCCTTCGTGGCTGTCCCGAGGACTCCAGCACGGCCCCTGGGAGGTGTCGGGTGGGCGTGGGCACGACTGAACAGGTGGAAACCAGCCTCGGCAGAGATGCAGAGTTATCACAATGCCCCGGGGCCGGAGGCCGGGTGAGCAGCCAACACAAGGCCAGAGCAGCTGGAGAGGCGGTCGGTGGCTCAAGGTTTCATACAAGGAGGATCACATCACTTAAGGAATATGGGTCCTAAGCGGGGTGACTATGGCATAGGAGATTCGATCAACAGGGATTTCCTTAGGGTCTACAGTGCGCTGGGTGTAAGACAAGCTCTGGGAGTTCGGTGATGAACAAGGTCACAGTCTGCTCTGCCAACCCACCTGAGTCTGTCCCAGTCATCCTGCCCAGTGTCACCTGGATCTGTCCTCCCTCTCATGTCACCGGACTCATCTTTTCTCTGCCCTGTTTTCTCAGCAGTTTTCTCTGCTACGGTGGGGTCCCCTTCCTCCTGTCTCCTCCACCTAGCTTCCAGGATACCTTCCTAAGAACCAAAGCAATCTGGCCACATCACCTGGTTGGAAATATACCAAAATGTTAACCGTCCCTACCTGGGGCGGGGGGGAGCATCACAGCTGACTTCGCTATGGCCCCCTCCCTCTTCCACCACTCCCCTCCCCCCTCCAGCCACGTGGAAGCTCCCAGTACCCCAAACACACCAGTACCTTTCCCAGCCCTGCTTCTGTGGGCGCCTTTTTTCTCTTATTCGAGACTGACCACTAACAGTGCTGGACCAGAAGGCAGGGGCTTTTGAAACCTTACCTAATCCTCCAATTTATTTTTAAATCTACCTCTAGGGTGTGGACGGTGAGCTTCCGAGAGCTCAGGCAAGTTCATTCCTTTTCCACCTATATATTGGGAGCAGCGGATGCACCAGACCAGATCCCAGAAGCTGGGGACCCACGAGTGAAGTGGCAGGTCCTTGCTCTCAGGAGGCAGACACGGGGGCGGAGGCAAGCACCGGGAACACGCGCGTAAAGACAGAAACGCACACTCCACACGGTGATTCGGTGCGCAGTGAAGCAAGCATCCCGGACGCTGGCCAAGGTCACCTGGGCCTGACCCCAGAGCCTGGCTCTCACCCTTTGGTGACTGATGTGACTCACTCCCTGGGGGATGGGGGGAGGGGCAGTCAAAACCATATCCTGTGCCCGCCCCTCTGCCCAAACCCGCCTTGACAACCCAAGTCCCTTAAAGCCTGCCCACCCCCTGTCCCCACTAGCTCTGTGCCCACGGCCTGGGGCGGGTCGTTCCACGACTACGCGCCAGTCAATCCCCGCGAAGTCCACCCTCCAGAGCTCCGAGCCCCCGCCTACCCGCGCCCATGG
>VBSM01003186.1:5242465-5268475 GCA_008086735.1 Cheirogaleus medius
GCATCTGGGGGACCCAGCCACAAATGTGCAGACACTTCCCGTCAGGGGGAAAGGCCTTCATAATTCATGATTCCATGCAATTGGGAGTGTTCTGAAAGAGCCCACAGCGGGGACCCTCACTACCAGGATTGCTTCTTGGGAAAAATGTGAAATTTGAGCCCAGCCTCCCTCCCGGGGGAAGGGGGAAGGGCAGTCCCCGGGCCCTGGAGCCTAACCTGCCCTCCCTCCACGCTCCCTGGGCTGGGCTGCAGAGGCCTTGCTGCAGCTGGAGCCTCGTCCAGGCTGGGAACCGAAAGGGAAGGGTGTCTGGGCCGCCGAGGGACCTTGGGGGATGCTGGACAGAAGTCCGGAAGTGCCTGAGCTGTCCCCTGGGCCCCCTGGTGACTTTCCCGTCTGCCTTGGAGGCTCAGTGTCACCTTGCTGCAGCTGGCTCTGGGGGCGCAGTGGGCCAGCTACCAACGGAGATGGACCGAGTGTCGGTCCGCCCAGACGTGACCATGCCGACAGCTCTCCGATGCTCCCGACGGTGAAAACTTTTGTTCCCCAAAGCCCTGCAGCTGGCCCGGCTGCTGCCGTGCCCTGACTGCTTCTCTCCTTCCAGATTTGATCAAATCCCTCCCCTCGCCTCAGCCCCTCGTCCCCACCTGGGGCAAATAGCTCTGCGTGCGTTTCTTCTCTCTGCTGTGGGAGGCCATCCTTGTCCTTACTGTCCATGGAATTTTTAAGTGACAGCTAGCAGCTGTTACAGAGCCCTGCAAGTTCAGAGAGCCCAGCCCAGGAGGATGGCGTGTCCCCGGGCAGCACAGGGGTAGGCACACGTTCCCTGAGCTGCACCAGGGACCGCTCCAGGGAGAGAGGTGGCAACGTTTTTCTTCTGTTTTCCGAGTCCACCCTCTGCGGTTACGTGGCCTGGCTGCGTGGCAAAGGCTCTCTTGGCCTAGGTACCTGTCGGCCCCCAGAAGAGGAGTTGCCAAGGTTCCCTTGGGCAAAATGTAAAAACGGGCTGTGACATACGGCAGCATGTGCGTATTAGTTTGCTGGGGATGCCACAACAAATTGCCACCAACTGGGTGACTCTAAACAACAGAAATACATTCTGTCACAGTTCTGGAAGCTGGAAGTCTGAAGCCTAGGTGTGGCAGGGTTGGTTCCTTCTGGAGGCTCTGAGGGAACATATTCTCCAGGCCACCCTCTCTCCCTGCAGTCCCTGGTGTTCCCCGGCTTATAGACACGTCACTCCAGTCCCTGCCTTGGTGTTCACGTGGTCTCCTCCCTGTGTTTCTGTGTCTCGGCGCAAATTTCTCTTTTCTTATAGGGGATCATTGAACGATCATACTAATCTAGAAAGATCTCATCTTAACTTGATTATATTTATTTCCAAATGAGGTGACATGCACAGGTTCGGGGTGGACATGAAGTTTTGGAGGATGCTGTTCAACCCAGAGTTCTTACCGTCGCCTGTGTGATTTTGTCCTTCAGGGCAGTAATGGGTGGTATGTGCCATCTGCTCTTAACTTCTTAGACAAGATAAGGAAAACTATTTTTTCAGGTCTAACTACTGGGATTTATTTTCTTCCTTTTCGCTTGGGATTTGAAGGTGTATAACAATATGTCATAAACTGACCTGAAATACTTGTTTGTTCTGCAGCAAAATCCATTAATAAAACCTATAACTGGGACAGTTTTATGTTCCCATTCTTGATCTGGCTATTTATAGTGAAACCCATTTTCTCTGAATTAAACTGCACTGGTTAACATTAGAAACTGGAACTGGTTTAAGTGGAATGATTCGAATTTTTGGTTTTACAAAATGATTGATAAAGATTGTGACCATTCCATGGGATGAAGAGGGGAAGAAGTTCCTATAGTCCGAATGTTTGTGTCCCCAGAATTCATATGTTGCAATCCTAACCCTCAAGGTGACAGTGTTAGGAGGTGGGACTCTGGGGAAGGTGATCGGGTCATGAGCGGGGAACCCCCATAGATGGGATTAGTGCCCTTATAAAATAGGCCCAGGGGAGCTCATCTGCCCCTTGCACCACGTGAAGACACAGTGAGGAGGCACTGTCTATGAAACAGCTGTGTCACCAGACACCGAATCTGCCAGCACCTTGATCTTGGACTTCCAGCCTCCAGAGCTGTGAGAAATCAATTTCTCTTGTTCATGTGCTGCCCAGCCTCTGGCCTTGTGTGGCAGCAGACTGAGGCAGAGGCGTGCAGAATGACTTCCAGGCTTCCAGGAGGGTGCTTGGGGCAGGATGGCGTAACGTCAGGGTATCACTTACAGAGACCAGGGAGCCTACTGGGTCGGTGGGGCGGGGAATGAGGGGGAGGTAGGCTCCATTCCGGAAATGCTGGGTTCGAGGTAGCTGAGGGCTGCCCACATGGAAGGGTCTAGCAAATGTTCAGACATGTTGGCCTGGGCTGCAGGGGAGAGAGGAGTCTTCGGCGGGCAGGGGTGGTAGAAGCCACACGGGTCCATGAGATCCCCTAAGGAGATGGGGAGAGCAGAGGCTGAGGATGCAGCCCCGGGGCCCTGGAGGGAAGAAGGGGTGAGTAGAGGGAGAGTTGCCCTTGGAGGGTGGGGGGCAAGGGGGACAGAGGAGAACCAACAGGGTCCCCACTGCAGAGACCTAAAGGGATGCAAGTGGAGGAACGCAGTAGGGAGGGCCCTGGGGGGCCAACACAGAGCAGTGAAGCCGAGGGCGGGGGGAGTGAGGGGCACAGAGGACTGGGTCTGGGTGGGGTGCAGTGGAGCTGGGGATTTGGGGGGCCTGGGCTGCAGGGGCTGGGCTCCTGGCAGAGAGGCCAGAGGTGACCTCCCCAGCGTGGTTCCGTGCGAAGGCGTGCTGGCCGAGGCTTTGCTGGTGGCTGTTACTTCCTTCTGGATTCCACCACTGACCAGACCGAGGTCCAGCAGCAAAGGAGGCGGCTTCGGAGGTGTGGCCGTGCGTTCAGATGCCCGGATCCCACCTTCGGAAGAAGCGGGTTGTGTCGAGTCTGAGGGTAGCAGTGCCAGGGAGGCAGGGCTTCTATGGGAAGAGAACTTTCCAGAAAGGACAGCTGCTCAAACGTTGAATGTGCTTCCCTTTGGGGTGGAGGTCTGGTCTTTGGAGACATGTTTTTCCTGCATTCTTTGAGCCTTTCTGTTTGAATTTTTAAATTTTGAGCAGATTGCTTTTTATGATCATTCTATATTTATTTTTTCTGCCCGATGGCCGCATAGTATTCTATCTACGTTTCCCACAGTTTGTTTACTTACGCCCTCATGTTTCTCTGAGATAAATAATGTCGGGATGAACATCCATGGGTAGTTATCTTTGTGTGCATTTTTGATTGTCGCTAGAAGGGGAATTGCTGGGTTCAGAGGATGTGACCATTTAAGACTTTTGAAGCATGCTTCCTCAGTTTTCTAGTACGTTGCAGAATTTAGTGACAGCCAAGAATTTTCATTCATAAACTTGAGTGTAGGGTTTTCTTTGGAAGCTAGTAAATGACTTCAGGCTTGTCCTTGGACCCTTGCACTGTGCTGACTCTGAAGAATTTTCAAGTTTTTCGCTTCACTTAAAAATACTTACAACTGTATTCATGAAACATTTAAAAAAGCTTCTTATTCACTGTTTAATAATGCAGACTTTCTTGTTGTGGAATAAGTCATTTACTTATGTTTTTAAAAATTAATGAAACGAAAAGTCTAAGAGTTTCACATAAATATTAAGGTAAAATACAATAGTAATTTAGTTTAAAAAAAGAAAGAGGCCAGACACGGGGGCTCACCCCTGTAATCCCAGCACTTTAGGAGGCCAAGGAAGGAGGGTTGCTTGAGCCCAGGAGTTCGAGATCAGCCTGGGCAACATAGTGAGACCCTGCCTCTACAGAAAAATTTTAAAAATTAGCTGGGCGTGGCAGCAAACACCTGTAGTCCCTGCTATTTAGGCGACTGAGGTGGGAAGGATCTTTTGCGACCAGGAGTTCGAGGTTGCAGTGAGCTATGATGATGCCAATGCACTCCAGCCTGGGCGACATAGCAAGACCCTATCTCTAAAATAAAGAAATGCTGGCCAGGCTCAGTGGCTCATGCCTGTAATCCTAGCACTCTGGGAGGCCGAGGTGGGCAGATCGCTCAAGGTCAGGAGTTTGAAACCAGCCTGAGCAAGAGCAAGACCCCATCTCTAATATAAATAGAAAGAAATTAATCGGCCAACTAAAAATATATATAGAAAAAATTAGCCGAGCACGGTGGCACATGCCTATAGTCCTAGCTACTCGGGAGGCTGAGGCAGGAGGATTGCTTGAGCCCAGGAGTTTGAGGTTGCTGTGAGCTAGGCTGACACCACGGCACTCTAGCCGGGCATGGTGGCAGACATCTGTAGTCCCTGCTATTTAAGCGGCTGAGGTGGGAAGGACCTTTTGCGACCAGAAGTTCGAGGTTGCAGTGAGCTATGATGATGCCAATGCACTCCAGCCTGGGGGAGACCCTGTCTCTAAAAAAAAGGAAAAAAAAGAAATAAAGAAATGCTAATTTTCTTATTTACTGAAGTGAATTGTGCTGATGTTTTTATATTACATATTAAAGTAATTTTAATCTATGAGCCTGTGCTTTTGAACAAAACGTGTGTAATTGAAGCAATCTGTAATCTACGGAACACAGGTTTCCCAATCTCTCTCACAGGTTTTAATTAGATAGCCAGGATTGGCATCCACTCTCCATATAAGAATGAGTCGGCTTCCAGCGGTACCCACAAGCCAAAACATCTTAATTCAGCGTCTTATTTATTTGCCAGCACAATCTTTAAAATTGAGGTTCTATTCTGAATAACTCACTTCCTGCTATGAAACTGCCCAAGAAGTAGCACAGAAATAACACACCTACGTGCTCTTCGTAAACTCCCTGCACGTGCAGCTGGACGCCGTGGAAAGCGGTGTCAGTGGTGCCGGGCGGGGCGCTGGCGTGTCCCCGGCACAGCTGAGCAGGGGCGCGGAACAAGAAGCCCCCGCAGCCCGGGTAGCAGGTGCCACCCTGCAGCAGGCGCAGCCTTCATTACCGGCCTGAAGACCCTCCAACTGCGCGGGCGCGGGGTGGTCCGTGGCAGGATCCCTCCCTTCTCGCCTCACGCACAGAAAGGCCCCTGACAGTCTTCGAATGGGAAATGCTGAGCGTTTCCATGGCAACGGCAGTCCTGCTTCAGTGGTCCCTGAACCCACACGTCTTTGGTTTGAGGCACCCAGGAGCCCGCGTTCCTCCCCAGGAGGCGCCCCAGGGTCCTGGCCAAGAGCTGGGGTGCTGGGGTGCTGGGGTGCTAGGGTGCTAGGGTGGAGGCCCCACCCCGGCTGCACCACCCGCTGGCCACGCGACCTTGAACGGTGGTTCCCCCTTTTTGTTCCTCAGTGTCCTTACTTGGAAAATGGCTCTAACTCGTGGGCTTGTAAGAATTCGATAAGAGGACCCCCATCCAGGGCCCAGCACGGGGCCAGGCACATGGCAAGCTCTAGAACCCGGCTCCTCCCCCTAAATGAAATATATTTGTTGTCTGAAATGGGCTCATTGGCAAATCCTGTGAAGCAATGTGAGATTGTACAGCAGTTGTTACTGTTTTTAGGTTTCTTTTTAAATTGTCTGCAGTCCCTGCCGATGGGAATGTTATCCATCTTGCCCCTCTTCCTGGGCATCAGGATTTTTTTTTTTTTTTTGGTGACAAAATCTCGCTTTGTTTCCCACACTGGTGTGATCACTGCTCACTGTAACCTCTAACACCTGGGTTCAGGCAATCCTCCCACCTTAGCCTCCCAAATAGCTGGGACTATAGGTGCCACCACCACACCCAGCTAATCTTATCTTCTGTAGAGTCAGGGTCTTGCTATGTTGCCCATTCTGGTCTGCAACTCCTGGGCTCAGGTGATCCTCCCGCCCTGGCCTTCCAGGGTGCTGGGACGACAGGCGAGAGCCAGAGCCTTCCCGGAGACTAGGGAGACCCTGAGAGGTCTCGTAGGGACAGACAAGGGGAGGGAGGCAAACCCTGGGTGACACTGCTGAGGTAGGAGGTGTGTTCTCAGCATCGTAAGGTGGAGCACATCTTCATTCATTCATTCATCAAACTCTCCCCGTTGTGTGGTTTCCGTGGTATCCATTCAGGATACTGAAATGAAGTTTCTTAACCAGGGGCCAGCAGCAACTGTGTCTCTGGCCACTGTCCCGCTCTGGGTCCTTGGTCTGCAGCCCCTGTTCCCTTCTTCTCTGCATCCTTTCACACTGCGGCACCCTGGCGTGAGGCTGTCTGCTCTCCGGTCCTTCTCCCCTGTCATATCTACAGGACATTGTCTTTGCAGTTTCAGCCACCCTCGTGGCTTCACGGTCACCCCTGAGAGTCCCCTCCTCTTTTCAACTCCACCCGGCACCCCGACATCCAGGCGTCTTCCTCTCCAGCCAGCCAGCGGCCCCTCCCTCGCGGGTGGTGATCTTGTCCTGGCCAAGCCCCTGTCCGAGGCCCGTGGCCTCCCTTGGCTGCCTCCCCACCTTCTAGTCCATCTGCTCCCAGGACTGACCCCGCTGCAGATGCGTCTTCATCTTGGTGTCCTGGTGACCCCTAGAAAACACCGACCTCCTTCCCCGACCGCAAGACCCCGTCACAGTGGTCCCTACACCTGTCGATGTGGCCTCCCCGAATGGAATCTGCCACACTGTCTTTAAAAACAAACAAAAAGAAAAAGAAAACACAGACCTCATGCTATGATTCCTCTCTTTCCCATCCTGGATCATTCCTGGCAGCTTCCAGAATAAATTTTAAGCTCTTGTGACAGCACCAGGCCTCTCAGCCACCTCCCTCCTGCCTCAGCTCCCATCTCTCGCCCACGGGGACCTTACGCTCCGATTATACTGAGCGACTCAGCAGTGTTCCCCATCACTTTCTCTCCTTCCAGCCTCAGTGCCCACTCCTCCAGGAAGCCCTCCCTGACTTCCTCAGGCCAGGGCGGAAGCATTCACACTGGCTGCATAGCATCCTCACAGCATATATCCTGAGGTTTGGCCTACAACAGTTTTTTTCTTATTGTTGAATAAATGAAGAAATCACCAACAAAGGTAATCCTTGTTGATGAAAGAAAAGGTTTTAATTTATTATATTAAATGTCATACATGCTTGTTGTAGAAAAACAATAAGGAAAATTTAGACAATAATAGAAAATAAAACTTATGGCCCATATTTGACTGAGCATAAGATCTGTTAACATTGTTTTATTTTTTCCCCATTCTTTTATCTATGATGTTTTGAATACAGTCTCAATTATATTTGGAAATACTGCATATAGTTTTTATTCTTTTTTTTTTTTAAGGAAAGAAATAACCACGGCCCAGGTATCAAATGCTCTGTAAGATGATTTAATAGCCACAGAATAAGGCTCTGAGGATGCGGCGTCTTGTCTTCACTTGTGTGTTGGACACTTCGGTTGTTTACAGGCTGAGTGAAACCAAAATGACAACTCCGCTGCTTAAACACACTCCTCTCTGTAAAAATAACAACGTCATTAAATGGTGTGTTTGTTTGCTGTTGCGAATAACATCGCTGTGAACATCTTTAAGGCCAAATAACTTTTTGTATTTCAAACCATTTCTTAAATTATAATATTAGAGGTGCAATTATAAATTTTAAAAGTATAAACATGACTAAGGACCTTGTTACTTATTTCCAAAAAGGTTGTATCAGCTTAACCCTACATCTGAGTTATCTGTGATTACCTCAGCTTTGTACATTTGATAGCTAAGAACTGGTAGCTAATGGATTCTTAGTTATCCTGAGTTCTTTTTCAAATCGTCAAAACAAGTTTTGGAGTAAACTTAGTCGAAGAACATACTGAGTACGCATGTTCTTGTCGATTCGTGGGTTGCTTATTAACCTTTTCCATGGTTGTTGCAAACATTGTTTCTCAGTTTAGGAGTTGAACATCTGCCTTATAACCTTAAAGAAATATGCCCAACCAGGTGCCTGATAACCTAAAATAGATTTTTCTGCCTGGCTTTATCGCATAAGATGTTGACGCCGTCACAGCGTGTTGAGCAGATGAGTGAGCGATGAAGGCTGGAGCTAAGTAGAACCAAAGCGCCGGCTCCACCTCGGGTGAAAGCTCAAACAGTCCTCTCTGCAAAAATAACACGATGTCGTTAAACATGTCCCAGCTGTTCCATCACACGGTTTCCTAGGAAACAGTTGCTGACTAGCGAGGCCCAGCAGGGCTCTGTCGTTCCCACCCACGTGTGAGGTGTGTTCACGTGGCCCAGAGCCCACACGTTCCCGCGCCGGGGGTCAGCTTGAGTCAACTTCTGGCAGGAGAACAGGACAGTCTTTGGACAAATTTGAATATTAGGCACCAAATCATCTAATGAAAACCAACTAGGAGGAGTAGGTTTCCCTGTGTTCTTGGACATTTGACAAATGGTGGTAGTCGGTTATGATTTTAAAAAGGAAAAAGTGATGCATATTCTAAGGATGATTCGTCAATTGGATTTTTCACGGAGAGGAAAAAGTCTGAGATGTCCAAAGTAAAGCTATCTGCTATTGTTAGAACGCAGCCGGCGGGGCGGAGAGCAGTATTGTCGTCCCGCCCCGGGCGGTCTGTGCCCTGACTCCGAGGTGTGTCTGCTTGGCCCTGTGGCTGTAGACAGATCACTTGTCAAGCCTGGGGTGATGACACCAGCCTGCGGGGGAGCAGGGGCCCAGGCCGAATCATGTTTGGAGGCCCCTTCCCGTCTGTGACTCCAGGAAAGAGGGAGGAACGTTCATTTGTCCCAAGGAAGCCGGAGCCGGGGTGGGAAAGAGGCCACGGGGAGCACCGCTGGGCTGGGGGCTGGTCGCGCCATCTTGAATCTGTCAACTCGGTACATGACTTGACCCCGAGCCTCGGTTTCCACAGCGGTGCCCGGGGGACGGCAGTGCCGACTTCTCAAGGCTGTTGAGGCTTACGTGGGCCAAGACGTGTGACGTGCCCAACACAGCACCTGTGCGCCCCGAGTCCAGTGAACGTGTCATGAGTGTCCGTGACAGTGACGTTCTCCGGGTGGCACAGTCCACGTGCCAGGCTCCACTGCTCACAGGGCGTGGGACCTGGGCAGGCTGCTCCCTTGGCTGTGCCTGGGCGTCCTCACCTTAAGTCAGAGAGTGTGACCGCTCCGCAGTAAACCCCAGGCGAAGCGCGTCAGGCATTCTGACAACGTCTGGCACGTGGTGTTCGCTGCTGTGTCATTATCCTCAGCACCGGCTCTCCTCCTCCTCCTCCTCTTCCTCTTCCTCCTCCTCCTCCTCCCTTAGAGATCTCGTCCCTGGAAGTCGGGGGAAGGTGGTGAGGATGGCAGGCGTCAGTGGAGCTGACAGCTGTGGGCAGCCCCCAGCCCTCACCGGTGCGTGTTCCTCTCCGCCCCCTCTGTCCCTCTGAACGGACCCAGGACACCTCCCGGGAGACCCAGTCTGTTGCAGCCAACGAGGGTCCAGGGATTCCCGACCGAGGGAAGCCCTGCAGGTCTCTGTGGCCATCGTTGCTAATAACCCCAAGAGTGTCACCCTGTCCAAGTGACAGCCGCGGACTCGTGTGACTCATGTGACAACCTGCACTACACACGCTTCCTACCAAGGCCACGACGGTGCACACCTGAGAGCCAGAGGCTGCTCAGATCAGTTAAGGCTCTGAAACACTTCATAGCAACTCATGAAAACAAATCCGGGCACCACCCGAGACCCCACAAACGCTCATTTGCTTGTCACATCAGAAACCCAGGGCGGCACAGAACCGACGCTCTCTTGCTGGTTCACGGGTCCTGCTGGTCACTTTTAGGTCGGACACTTTTAAATCAGAGCTGAACCCATCACAGTGATACCTTTTATCTTGTTTGAGCCCTTTGTATTCTAGCAATGACTAAAGAGAACTGTGGCAGGGAGAGTTGGGGGCACAGGGATGAGGAAGACAGGTGAGTTGGGGACAGGGAAGGGAGCCAGGGCAGAGGGGAGGGGTGCTGGTGAGGCTCAGGGGCTGTCTCCCAGCAGGTGAGGCTCGGGGGCTGTCTCCCAGCAGGTGAGGCTCGGGGGCTGTCTCCCAGCAGAGCGCAGGCTCACAGCGCCCACACCCTACGTTGTGTCCCTTCCAGGGGAGCTGGCCAGAACCAGGGCCATTTACATGTCTGTGCACACGTGTGTGTGTGTGTGTGTGTGTGTGTGTTTTCCTTTTGAAATACACTAGACACTCTCTCTGAGTAAATTATATTTAAGTGATGTAACTGGCTGGTCTGGCAACATTTTTTCTTAATGTGTTTGCTCTGTTAACTGGGTGGAGTTTCTTTTTCTTATTTTGGCTTTTGTGTGTTTTACTAAATCATATGACTTAATACAATTATCATTCTTTTTAAACTCTACATTTTCGTGAATAGTTTTCTTCAGCAGGCAATTACTCGGGCATCCTTTAGGAGATATGATGTTATCTTTGCGCCTGTACCCAGTACCTGTATCCAATAGAGTAAAAAACTAACGTCCCTTTGATTAAGCAAGAAGTTACCGAGGAATTTCTCGCACATTTCAAATGAGCAGACTCCGAATGTGATTGCACCGTAATCATCAGTGGCTTCTCTTAACATTTGTTATTAGGCTGACCAAATGAGCTGCCTATTCTAAAATTTCTGCCACAGTGTGATACTTGAATTACCCACATTTCAGTGATAATGTATGGTCCTGGAGTACAAAAGCACTCTTTAAAATACGAATCCTTATAAAGGCCTCTTAAGTGTAACATTTGCCTCGATGAGACCGCGGTCGGTGAGACCGCTTTGTTCGCATCTGTAGTCCTGTGCCGTTCAGATACAGCACGGCAATTTCTGCTTGTCTTCACATCTGCATGTGTTGACTCTTACTTTGAGTGATTCTTTACTACAGCATAGCTATCCGTGAGTAGGAATTATCTTTTTGCCCTAAAACCCAGCCTTTTAGAGGAGTTTCCCCCTTCACAGCGAGCACCCTCCAGCTCCTCCCACGGTTTCTACAGTAGAATCCGTGGAAGCTGGTTCAGTCTCTGCACCTACAGTCGCTTGAGAGAGGAAGGATCACCCCGCAACTGCTTGTTCTGTTAGTGATTTTTGTAAAAACAGGAGCCAATACATACCTATATATTGGCAGTATGCATCTCTTAAAATCAAGGTGGGAAATGCGGTTCTTAGGCAAGAGAGTTAGAATTTTGTGTTCAATGAAAATCTAATATCTGAAAAATAAAATATCGAGAGTAAATAAAAGATTTAAAAATTCTTAGGTATCCATTATGATCAGACTACTCATTCATAATTGAAAGCAGGGAGTTTTCTGTAGCACTCAATACAAATGTATCTTGTTCTTGAAAAAATATTGAACTAAGAGTGTTTTAAATTTGATTTCCTTCTGATTATTCTAAGGGAATATCTACTTTATCTTATACTAAAAATAAGACCTTACGAGTTTCTAAAAGTGGATGATACTTATTTTTAAGTGTTTCCCTGATATTGAAGCTTTAAGCATAACCTCTCCATTTGAGTCAGCTTGTGTTTCGAGTATTGCTACAGATGAGCCATAACATACCGTATCTTTAGTAAATAGTTGCACCGTTTCAATTCTTCATAAAGTGCCATGAAATTCTTTCGCAACACGGTGGAAGCGTTCTAACTTTTTAGGTAAAGGACAGACTTAAAACGAGTGTGCTTCCATTCGCTTTATGAGAAAATAAAGGAGTGGCCTTGTCTCTCTATATTAAATAAAACGCTGGCATTGATTAGTCCGCTAACTGATTTCTTCAGCTAGGGGTTGCGCCTTCTTTTATTACAAATGCTGTTGAATTTTTGTAAACTGTTTCAGTGCAAAAAAGAAACATGGGGACTCACTCTCCGAGGCTCGAAGTCGCCACCAGGAGGCATAACAGCCTTCTCTGCCGCCGGTCCACCACGGGCCGATGCAGGACCTGGTCAGGAAGAGCTGGGTGCGGGGCAGGGGCAGTTTGGACACGGCGTCTCCCCACCCTCCGCACTTCTCCTTTCTGCAGAGGGCACCCCTGCGTGTTTTCCATCAGCATCCCCGCGCCTGCTGTGCTGCGGGGGTGTCTGTGCCCCTCGTCACGGCACTCGTCACAGTTGTCATCAGCTAACTGCAGCGACTCGGCTCGGTCTCCCTCGGGAAGGCTCGGGTGCCCCGGGTTCATGGTGGCGTCTGCCGTATGGGAGGCCGTCGGGCCGTGGTTGTGGAAGGAAGGAAGGAAGGAAGGAAGGAAGGAAGGAAGGAAGGAGATGACATTCAGCAGTGATGGGGGCTCTCTGGGATAATTCAGATCATTCTGAGGAGACACGCGGAGGCTGTGCCACAGGACGGCAGCCGTGGGAGGGCACCGGAGCGCGGTTAGAGAGAAGCCAACGTGAGGATGAACTGAGAGGCAGGAGGAGGCCGACCCGAGGCGCGTGCCAACGGCTGGCATCTGGGGACGTCCCACGACGCTAGGGCTCTGTACCGCACACAGCACTGTCTGCGGTGTTGCGTGGAAGTGTCGCCTCCTTTCCTCCTTACAACCACCAGCCCTACACGGTTGTCACTGTTGCTGTCCCTCCGTTACAGGGGAGCGACCGAGGCACAGAGGTGTTCCGTGAAGCCTTGCAGGGGGCTCTGGTTGGCAGTGTCCCCACAGGTCGGGACATGCAGGGGAAGGACTCCAGGGGCAACGGGAGTTCCGTCGGGGATGTGTCTCCTATGAGATGCCTTTGGGACGTCTGGACAGAGGTGTCCAGCTGGCAGGGGCTGAGGCTCGGAGAAGTCGGGATCAGAAATCTAGATCTGGTGCTGGGCAACATCTGGTCTGGCAGTCAGAGGGGTGGGCCGTTGCAGGAAAGAGCCCTCGGACCCCCCGGGATCTAACGCACCCCCCCAGAGGGGCGGGCATGGGGATGTCAGTGCGGGTGTATGTTTTCTTTCACTCTTTTCTGTGGCACTCAGAAATAGTATAATATGATAAATAAGATGCAGAAGTTACTAACTGTTCACTCTTTACAGGAGTGGTAATCTGTGTCGATTAAACGAGAGCTATGCAGAGAGGCATGAATTTGCATTATTACTTTTGCTTTCAAAACAAAACAAAAACAAAACCCTGGTATCAATGGTCAATCATGTGACTATTAAAAGCAGAAAGCAAAAATTAAGGAAGACAAAGAACTGTATTTGACACCTTGAAAGACCCAGAAGGATTCTTAACCTTCCCAGAGATCCCTGAAATTGGATGAGAAAAACAGAGTAGCGTTAACTTCGATTATCAATGCAGGCAAAAAACTTCGGTAGTATTAGGAGTATGTGTGACCTCATCACCCGTAGAAATCACGGACGTTTTCACGCCACTGCACGCATCACTCTGTCAGTGTTGCGGCAGAGGTCAGCTCCGGTCACTTAATGCACTGATAAGGAAGCGCACGTAAGCGCTGGTTGTTGAGCTGTTGTCTCTCCGTTCCAAGCCCCCGTTCCTCACTCACCCGGGATGCAGGGGCCAGAGCTCTGCACCCTGCTGGGCACTGCCAGCTGCGGCCGCCAGGCTCTGCCCACAGGAGCAGCGGGGGCAGGCGTGCGGCGGGAGGAAGGATCCCGGAGTAGCTCCTTCCTGCCTGCTTCCTGTTTCTGTGAGCATCACCCCGGCAACAGGGACGGGCTTCACGCTGGCAGCCGCTGTGGGTTCCGTTTCTAGCATTTTTCACACCCCCAGAAACCACCCTCGCCAGCCCTGCCTGAGCCTGTGCTGGGAGGTCTGGGTCCCAGCTCCAAGCTTTGGGGCCCAGTCACCCAGACCTTTGCCCTCGGCCCTAGCTATTCCTGAAGTGACCGCCTCAGCCGTCCCACGCCTGTTTAGTGGGTCCCCTGTATTAAATCACTTCTCTTAAAATAGCTGCTGTAGTTTCTTTTTGGTGACTAGACTGTGATTGATACACTGTATACGGATTTAAAAATATATTTTGATAGTGTGTTTCAAAATAATCCATTTCCTTTGTAACTCTGTTTTGTTTTATGCATTTAAAAATCTTACTCTGTGGATGGCCCGTAGGCTCTGGCACCAGCCTGCCCGGGCATCGGAGGAACCGAAACTGCTGCCAGCTGAGTCTCCTGCAGCTCCCTGGGCCTGGTTTAAAAGCCTCCAGGAACACAAAGCAGAAAGGTTTTTCTTTCTGTTCTTCCTTCCTTTCTTGTCAAATAGCTACGGAAGAAAATGGACTTTGCTATTGTTCCCCTGAAAAGTAGTACATGCTCATCGGAAAAACACTGGAAAATAGAAGGAAAGAAAAGCTTATCTCCACCTCGCATGGCATAAAGGCAGCCCTGGCGCTATTGTGCGCGTTCCCGGGGCGCCGTGTTGTTGTGTGTTTACTTCTGCGTGGATCTAGCTGGGGGGTGGGGTGCACACCACCACAAAGCAGTAAGGCCACCTGGCCATTTTATCATAATGCAAAACTTTTAACATAAATTATTTTTATTGTGGTAAAATGTATATAGCATAAAATTTCCCATTTTAACCATTTTCAGGTGTACAGTTCAGTGGTTTTAAGTGCATTGTTGTGCAACCATCACCACCATCCACCTCCAGAACTTTTCCATCTTCCCAAACTGAAGTTCTGCACACATTAAACACTAGCCCCCCAAATTCATAGACAGAAAGTAGAATGGGGGTGCTTCCTCCCAACCCCTGGCAGCCCTCATTCTTTCTGTCTGTATGAATTTGACGGGCATACATTTTCACTACTGGGCCTTGCTTTGCTAGTGCGAGTACACGGTGAACGGTTTAAATGTACACGCTTACGCAGGCAGTGCAGCACACTGCCTACCTGCCTTCTTGCCTCCTCTCCTAAAGATGAAATCAGCAGCTGCAGCGCAGTAAGACACCTCGCCAGTCCTCGTCATTACGTGTCTAGTGAAACCTGAATATTCATGCAGGGGCATGATGACTTTCCATTTCCATGAATTTCAGATGTAGAGAGCTCACGGTGGGGAGATGATTTTAACACAGGGGTGTGCACTGGCTGCGTCCTCTGAAGATTTCTCTCTGCACAGGTTTCCACATCTTTTGTGTGGCCAATTTCACGTGGAGTCTGTTGGAACTCACACAGTGAGCTTCTGTTTTCTGGGGAAAACTCCACACTGGTTTTCTTCTTCTTCCTTTTGTGATAGTGCATAAACAAAAGAGTAAAGTGTTTTTTTTAAAAAAAGTGTTATTTTTAAATTGTGGTGAAACATACATACCATAACATTTACCATCTTAACCATTTTTAAGTGTGCAGTTTAGTGGCGTTAAGCACATCCACATTGTTTTTGCAACTACCACCACCATCCATCTCCAGAACTTTTCATCTTCGCAAACTGAAACTCTGTCCCCATTAAACACTGACTCCTGGCTCTCTCCAGCCCTGGCACCCACCATTCTGCTTTCTGTCGCTATGAATTATAGGATCATACAGAATTTGTCCTTTTGTGACTGGCTTACTTCACTTAGCATAATGTCCTTAAGGTTTATCCACATTTTAGCATGTGACAGGATTCCATCCTTTTTAAGTCTGAATAAAAAGCCATTATATGTCTACACCACATTTTGTTTATCCATTCATCCGTCAGTGGACACTCGGATTGAGTCTTGCCTACAAAAGGGTATGTTATTTTTTTGCATTAAATGTGATTTATTTAAAATTTTAATGTAGATCCCCTTTCCTCATTATATTATCTGATATTATTAAGCCAACATGAACCTCTAGCACAGCTTACTTGTGGCCGCCTTTGGAGCTGGCCCTCCCTCCCAGCCACATCCGTTCCTCCCTCACGTCTACTTGCCTCACTGGGCATATCCGTCCCTTTGTCCTCTCTTGGAGATGAAGATGCTAAAAGCTAGAGATGGAGCTATGATATTTTATTATAAATATAGGACATATATTTTTAACAACCACAGATTATTGGAGCTGAGAGGTTTGAACATATGTATTTTTTTTAATACCCTGAGTTAGTGGCATCACTGTGGGTGGATAATTTCCCCTTTTTCTAAAATCTATACCATGGGAAAGTCTCTTCACCCAAAAGGAGAAGTTCGGGAGCTTCCATTGCCTAACATCATTCTTTGGAGACTCAGTCATACCTCCTTATCTGGCTCTCGAAGTTCAAGTCCAGCTGTCTAGATCATAACTCTCAACGAGGAAGTACCGGGTGCCTTACAAAAATAACCGTCACAAATTCAGGCCTCTTGTTATAGAAAAGTAATATGGTTACTCCTACCAGAGCCACAGGACTTAGAGTTCTGTGTGCACGTTTAACAAGCCCATGTGTGTTTCCCCACACCCGGCCATACATACCGGCTGGGGGTCCTGACCCGGGGCCAGGGGGAGAAGGGGAGAAGCGCTGGGGCGTGGCAGGAAGGCGGCTGGGGTTTGTCTGGGGCAGAAGCCAACTCCCACATCCCTTAGCAAAGTGTGACTGGGTGCATCAGATGTAGAGCAAAGGCCCCGCAACTATTTTGCAGCTTGCATGTGTAAACCCAACATCTTCACTGCACTGACATTCAGCATTATATGTATTCAAACAATGGTCATGAATAACAACTCATTTAACCCTTGTAAACCCTGTGCACTAAGGCACCGTTATCGCGCCCATTTTACTGATGAGGAAACCGAGGCACAGAGAGCGGTGGGGAACCTGCCCACAGGTGAGGATGCCCCAGGCAGCACCACCTGCACGTGCCCCTGGTCATCCTATTCTGATATCAACAACAATAATAACTTTTCACTGACTTGAGTGTTATTCCTTCTCCACGTTGCTTTGCCTGTTAATCTTTTATTGGTCAAAAAATTAGATTCTAGCCTTTAGGCAAGAAGAATGTCTTGTTGTGAGACTTGTAATGTGTTTCCCTTTAGGTGTGTTATGGCACTATTCTCTTTTTACCTTACAGGTAATTGTAAATGCTATTTAAACTCCAGCGAGCCTGGAGTCCCGTGCTATATTATTACAGTGCAAACACTAACTCACAAACCCGCTGTGTCCTTATTATTTTCCTAATGGTAGTGCATCCAATTTAAGAGGAAAGGGATAGGTCGAAGATACTGTAACGTTACAATGATGATGTGGTTCTGACGTCCAGACCCATAAGAAATCAGCAGGACGACTACTGAAAAGGAGAAGATAGCGTGTACGCCTGCGTGCAGACTACGTATACGTCTAATCCAAAGAATTGCTCTCAAACCGAGAGTTCAGTGAGATAGTGTGTAATAATACGAACAAAAATCCAAAGCATTCCCATATCCCGCCATAACGATATTTTAAATAACGGAAAAAGAGAGAAGATCCAGATCCCACTCAGAGTCGCATGAAGGAATAAAGAAATACGCAGGGCCTGTATGAAGAAAACTGTAATAATTTATCGAGGGACATATTCCATTGAAAAATAGAGAGAGACCTTGTTTCCGAATAAGAAGACTCTATGTTGAAAAGACGCTGACCTATGTCCAGATGATTAATAAACACAGTCAGCCCTTCCTACCCGTTGGTTCCACATCCGTGGATTCAACCAACCTAGGAGTGAAAATATTTGGGGGAAAAATGGATGGTTTTGTCTGTACTAAACATGTGCAGACTTTTTTTCTTGTCATTATTCCCTGAACAATGTAGTATAACAACTATTTACAGAGCATTTACACAGTATCAGATATTATAAGTAATCTAGAGATGATGTAAACTATACGGAGGATGTGCGTAGGTCATTCACAAATACCACGCCATTTCATATCAGGGACTTGAGCATCGTGGATTTTGGTACTGGGGATGGCTCCTAGAACCAGTGCCACGTGGATACTGAACTGTATGATGCATTTCAAATAAGATCCCGGTTTAGTGGGGAAGGATGGTTGAAAGTGTAACAAATAGACTCTAAAGTTAATCTGCAAGAATAAATGGTGAGGCCGGCAATGACTCTTTGAAAAAGAATAACAAGAGTGATTTTCAACTTTTTATAGCTTACACATTCTTTGTTCAAACAAAATCTTACCTGCCTGTTCCAATACTTTAGGTGGGTCCTTTACTGCTTCCTGAATAAAGTTCAAGTTCCTTAACCTGAGTATGGTAAAAAGAACATTCTCACAATATCTATGGATGTTCCCAAAGCAAGAAAATTCCCACAGTTCCACCGCTTCGACAGAGCAGCCCTTTGTTTATTCGGCGTTTCCTTCCAGTCTTTGTCTCCATGCATAGGTCTTTTACATAGTCATATCCAAATATCCTTGTCTAAGGAAAGAGAACACTCAAAGCTTGGCTTTGGGAATAGCAATAAAGCAACAACGAAATTCTGGGTTCAAAGGGGCGCAGCTGCCTGAAAGACGGCAGAAGCTCCCTGAGTGTTCCAAAAATGCTGATGAAAACTTTAAACCCAGTCCAAGCTAACTGAGTGACACTAGTCTCTACCCAGGACTTCTCTAACCTCTATGTAAATTGTGATTCCAGAGCTCCCTGTCTTGCAGGAGAAGTCATCTGTGTGCATAAAGTGACAGCAGACAGAATAGGCTTCAGGTTCTCTGTAGGGGCACCTGTTCTCCGCGGTCCCTGGGCAGTCCTGCCTGGTAGCTGTGTCTCTCCCCATTTTACACAGAAAGCTGGGAGAGGTCATGGGATTTGCTTGAAGCTACAAACTAGTAAGCAGCAGAGCAGGATTTCGGATTACCTGCCGAGCCTCTGCTTTGGAGGTTTGAGGGCTGCTGCCCACATCCCTCCCACCGTCTGCAGGGTGCAGGGCCGCTTGCTCTCCTCGAGTCTCGTACTCTGCCAGGGGGCCTTCCAGGGGTGGTGAGAAGCAAATCTCTGTTCTTTGACCCTCTCGGTTCGAATGCTCTGTCTTTCATCTGACTCCCACAGTCACACCCTTGGCCTTGGCATAACTGCCCCGTCCCTCCCTGTGGCTCCCCTGCCCTATCTTTCAGTGTTCCCGGCACCGACTTTCTCACCCGCCTTTTGAGTTCTTACTTGAAGAAAGAAGGCCACAGGTATAGGATGATGTGCTGTCCTGTTTCCATCTTGGCCATCATTCCTATGCATATTTTGCTGTGGATGTTGGGGCTTGATTCATCCGTATAAGTCAACGTGCTTCCAAATGTGGGTACTTTGGATGCAGGTCCGAGTCCCTCTAGATCCGAGGGCCGTTTGGCAATGTCTGGAGACACGTGTGGTTGTCACAGCGGGGGTGGAGCGTGCTGATGGCATCCAGCGGGTGGAGGCCGGGAGTGCTGATGCGCAGGACCGCAGACACAGCACAGGAGTGTCCGCAGTGCCGGGCTGGGGAGCCCTGCCCTTCGTTTAAACCGGAGTTTCCCCAGAGAGTCCAAAACCACATTTGATGCAGCCGTCACTGAAGTGGAGATGGGGGGAGGGGCGTTGCTATCACCCGAGTAACTAAAATCACGCTGGTCAGAAGCAGCACCTGGAGAGCCTCCCGTGGGGAGGGGCGCCACGCCCTTGCATCATGCAAAGGAGTTGCCCCAGTCAGGTGAAGGGTATAAAGGTGACGTGGTCAGGAGTGGCTATTTGATCTCCAGTTATTCCAGAATTTCCACTCTTCTGCCAAACATCTCTCCCGGCGGCTGTTCCTTGCTGTTCCTCAAACTCCCTTTGAAGCTCATCTAAAATCTTCATTTTTCAAAGGTGAGGCTTTTAAATGTTCAAGTCTTTCCTAAAGATATCCAGTTCCTGGGAAGGGCTGATACGGCAGCAGCTTACAATCCGGCGCTGTCCTGTAGCCCGGCAGCTGATGGCTTTTCTCTGAACTGCATTTCAGGGGCTGCGTCGTAAAGGGGAAGCCCGTGTGCTGGAGTGTGGGCATGTTTGTAGCATCGTGCTGAAGTGTGTGTTGGTCTTTATTTTCCTCCAGGGAAACTCTTTTTCTTGGAAAGATTATTTTAGGGATGCTATTTTAGGAATTTCTGTACTTTTCCTGATGTTTTTGTCTGTCTTTCAATCAAGTAATCTGTAAATCAAGCTGTTTGGCTGCAGTGCTGGACTTTAAAACTTTCGAATCCATCTTAAGTACCCTTAAATGTCCCTGTTTGCTATAGGAACTGTTTAAATTCAGATCATAAAGCCCTGTGTTCCCCACATGTCCTTTCTGTGAATGATGGTTGTCAGCCACACTCGTAGCCTGGCTGGTTTCTGGATTTTAAGCTAGTGGGGTAGAGATTTATTTCTGGGCTCTGATTGTAGGGACAGCCCATCTTTTCTGGAATGTTAAACTCACAGGCAGGATTACTGAGGCAAAGCCAAATAAATGGGTATCTGAAGAAAAATATTGCTTTCTTTTTTTAATTGAAATTGCCATTGTCTGTTCCTAAGTATGGATTGAAATATTTGATTTATTTGTCAATGGGGTATTCTGTTAGCTATCTGCACAATTGTTGAGAGTAAAGCTTATTTTCCCATGTCACCATCTGTTCTGATCAAGAGCATTTTAAATGGACTATTCTGAAAACATACATAGATTTTTTTTCTTTGCACTAGAGTTGACTAGGGGGACTTTTCAGAGTTTGCTCCTGTATGACTAAGACATACATGATTTTAGTTGTCTTGTTTTCTATATATTTAGAAAATAATTGGTGGGTATTTGCAGTGCGTCATGTTAATGGAAAACAGAATTGGTTTTCCTAAGAGATGCTTTATCGCGTGTGTTTGTGGCCATTCCCTTGGTTACCGTGTGTGGGGGTGTTTCTGTGGCCACTCTGGTCTGCCTTAAGGATCACCAGTCCTGAGGGATGGACTGGAAAAATGGATACATTTAGGATTGTTACGGACTTATTCCTGCACACTTCTGGAGATGAACTTGATTCCGGAGTAAAATACATTAGAAATTATTTTAAACATGGATCAGATTCTACCCCTCGGCAATATTATTCAGCCCCATGGCGCTCCACGGCAGGGCTTGGAGCCCAGGCACTGATCACCTCGGCTGGGCCCGGTGGGGCTCTGTGGCAGGTCCTTCAGTGTGTGCTCCTCATCCTTCCTCAGTTCTCCACCCAGGGTTCCTGCACAGGGACAGCTACTTCTTGTTATCTGCCCTCTCCTGCCCATTTCGGTCTTCATATTCCCATTTAGCTCAGAATCAGGTCAAATCCTGAGTCGGTCAGTTCCTGGGGCCAGTGCCTGGCAGCTCCCTCTCCTGCTCTCCCCCCTCTCCCTGCACCCCCTTAGTTGGCGGGTTCTCAGGCCTCCCCAAAACTCCGTCTCTTCTCCCTCTCCTTCCAGCCTCCAGCCTTGGGCTCTCAAGTCTCTTCCATCCTTAAAAACCTGTGATCCAATGAACAAATCCCCTCCCCTTGGTCCTGCCGTCCCCCCAGGCTTCAGTCTACCCTTTATTACACAGGCACGAATCGTTGAAAGTGTTTAATTGTGGAATTTTCACAATACAATACAATAACCAATGTTTTTCTAGTTGTAAATTAAAGACGTTCTTGACCTTGTTCTCTTCACTCTGAGGCTTCCAGGAGCCACCTCTGTGTCTGTTTCTCAACTGCCTTGGCTTGTTCCTTACACATCTCATCCGTGTAATGTAAAATCCCACGATCCCTTCCTTCCAGCTCCTTTATGTTACCTGCAGGCTGCCAGTTTGTATCAGCACCTCTAACTAATCACTACTCCTGCTGAAGTGCCTGTGGGACACCTCCACGGGAGGGGCGGGGGTGGGGCTCTCTGCCACCACTTCCCATTCAGCTCAAATTCACCACCTTCCTTAGAATATCCAAAGCGATTTAAAAAACAAAACCAAAAACCAATTAGATGAAAAAGAAGTGTGGTGAATTGCTGGGTGCTAGGTAGTTATGTAAAAAAAAGAAAAAAATCCTAAAAGCATGTCATTTTTAAGAGTTTCTATTTCCAGTTGCTACAAAAATATAAAATACTTAAGCTCAATGAGAGTTAATGATAACCCACCAAAGTGCTCTATTTTATTAGTTCTCTATTTATCATTCATCCATCCACCATCCATTGATCTACCCACCCACCCATCATTTATAAAGTCCGGAGCTGTGAGAACATGCTCCCATTCCGGAGGAGCCCACTCAGAGTCCAGCCCACCCACAGTGGGGGAGGGGGAGGGTCCAGGGAAGGGATGGGGGAGATCGCCTTAGTGGCTGGTCCTTGTGAGAATGGCGCGTGCTGTTGAGTGTAAAACCCGGCACAGGAGCGGCACCAGATGCTGGAGACTCGCTCACTGTTGCTGCCCGACCTCTCCTGCTGCGGGTGCTTCTGCCCCCTGGAAGCAGCCAGGACCTGCAGGCCAAGTTCACCTTGGGCCTGAGCCAGCTGACCGTGGATACTACTTTCCTGCAGACAGTAGGCAAGGTCTGGCTGCCCCGTTTGATGTTCCCACCAATGCTCCTGGTCTTACTGGGAGATCCGGCTCTTGGCGTAGGCCTGGGTGTGTGCCCTGCTTTGCCAACACCCCTAGAGTGGGAGGCAGGGCTACTGGTCTGGGCTAAGCCCAGGGAGACAGCTAAGGGCATTCACCAAGCCCACCTGCTGAATGCCTGTTCCTAGTGAGGCCCCCTGGGTGGGCGAGAAGGAGCACCTCTGTGTCGGGCAGGGTGATGGTGCTTTCCATCATAACGTGCTAAGGGCTCAGACTTTTAGTGGGGACTTGGGTTGAAAACCTGGCTTCACCCTTCCAATGTGCATCTGTGGCCAAGTTCTGTAATATTGGTGAGTCTCGGTGTGTGCATAAGGTGCTTGGTGAACTGAGAGGTGCTGTGCAAATTCTGGGGGATCAATTCATGAACCACATTTATGATATGACATGTTTTTAGATATTAGTCAAAATGATCCAAATAAAGTAATAAAATAAGTGTAAGCTCATGGTTTTTACAAGTAATTTAGAGATGTTTATTCACTGTAATCAATATGGCTAGTCATTCATGTTCATGGAAAACAGACGTGAGGGCTGCGATTTAGAAAAATGATTTCATGTTAGTTATCTGACTAATGGGGAGGCTGAGAGCCACTCTGTCCTCCCATCTGCCTCTGGCTGCGTGCTGTCACCCTGAAAGGATCTGTCTTTGTGGACCCTGCCTGTAGAACCAACGGCAGCCCAGCTAGTGAACCTAGCAACAGACCAACACCATGGAGACAAAGCAAACCACGGTCGGGTGTGGCCCCAGACTGGTTAAATGTCCCGGCGTTGGCTGTTTAGTTGTGATTCTGAAGTTCCTGGAACAAAATTAGACTATTTTATTTATCTTTTGTTCTTTGCTAAGGAGTCTCTTGTGCCTCTGAGAACAGATGTTTAGGTTTTGGGCATTTAATTTTCATTGGGAGGGCACAGAGGTAGACAAATCCTGCCACAACCATGTTCGCTTTTAAGAATGCCCGAGACAGTCAGATCTTTCACAAAGCCCAAGTGCTTTCTAAGTGCAGAGGCTCTGGGCTTAAATAGGGACCTCAAGAGGTCAGTTCTGTGTATTTATGGGTCATTAATCGCCTGGAAATTTGGAGGAAGAGACCAGAAATTTAGAGTCAACTCGTTAGAAGAGGCTGTCCGCGAATCATCACTACCAAAAGAAGGAGAAAACTGAGTCCTGGCATCGACCTCACAGCTCTTCACAGGAAGGCCCCAGGCCCTGCGGGCGTGGCCCAGGACAGCCACCCGCTTCCTGAGACCCCTCAGGCCTTTCAAAGGTGCCCTTGGCTTTCTTCTGTGAACCTTTCTGAGGACAGAGACCTGGGCTTCTTGTCGGATTGTTGCAGACTCTTAGGTGAGGTTAGTTTTATCTTCATCAGGGTAAAGGGTAATAGGTAAAAGGTAAAAGGTAAATATTGCTCTGCCAAGCCACCCCTGGAGCTGTGAGCACTGGGTTAAAAACTCTGTGTACTCCCACAGTTCCAGTCCACAAATGTCACCTTTCAAGCCACACCCCATGCCCTGACTTCTGAGCAGGCTCTCCCAGCGCCGAATTCACCGAATTCGTAGGTTCCGGTCACCCAGTCACCACCCTCACAGGTGACCTTGCTGTAAGTTAAAAAAGGCCAGGGGTCGGGGCGGGGGGTGGGAGGAGACTGCGTCGAAAGGGGGCTTCGAGGAGGGGCCATTAGAGAGTTATTCGTATCCAAACCAACACATGGCAACTGTGGACCCTCCACGCTTTATTCCTGGGGCCCCGGGACCCAAATAATAACACCAAGGAAGACACATTAAGCGCTCAACTTACAGTATAGACTTGGACATTTGTCCTAGGGCTGGGATGGTTCTGAGATCAGCCACCCCACAGGACTTTGGGCTGAAACACAAGCAGAATGTAGCATCCTCCCTTCGAGAAGGGTGCTCGGCTGGCAGTTTTCGACAACAGGCTACTACTTAGTAGAATCAGAAATCAGAAATTATTTTATCACTGGTATTGATAGTTTGTTCCTGGGATCCAGAATGATCAGCTAGTTGCTTCTTACTCCACGAGTGTCCTGGCACGGTCCACCTCCCTGCCACCTACATCCTCTGCAGTGGGCCCCTCCCATAGCTTTTTGGGGGGTGGGGGGTTTGTTCTCCTCCCTGGGCTGCCCACAGACTCTCTGCCAGGCTCATTCCCGTTCTCAGCATCATAGCCTGTTGAGTAGCTTCCTTCCTGCTAGGGAGGAGGCCTGGGCTCCACCATGGGGACTCAGTCTGGCAGCAGAGGGGCAAAGGAGGGGCTGGAGAGGCAGCAGGGCAGGCACTGGTTTATTTTTACTGTACTGGGTTTATACGAGGCTGCACCAGGCTAGCAGGGCAGCTCACCCTAACTGTGCCCAGCAGTGTCTACGTGCTTGGGCCTTTGGGCCTCCCTTTCAGTTGTCACTGTCATTATCACTGGCATGTGTTAGGTGAGACTCAAGACCCAGGAGCTGAGTAACTTGCTCAAAATCCCACAGTGAGTGGCAGAGTCAGGAACTGACCCAGATGGCTTAGTTCCAGAGCCCACTTACTTAACCCACTTCTCTCCCCTTTTCAGATGCGGACAACTAGCAGTCGGATGGCCCTGTGAGGCTAGGAAAATGTTCCCTGTATCATTGCAGGTGTCTTCAGGCATTGCCTCAGGGCCAGGCTGAGCAAATGCTGCCTGTCCCAGCGCCCTGCTCTGGGACATGTGGCCACAGGGTTTGGGATGGTGAGTAGCTCTAGAATCTGCCAACTGGATTAGAACGTTCAAGCTCAAGTCTCAAAAGAAGGAGGCTGTTTTATTAACTGGCTACCATTCTCATCTGTGAAGTTGTTACTACTAGTAAAATTATCATTGCTTTCCATGACAAATCCCATAAGTTCCCATAGTTGCTTATTTAGAACAGCTTAAAATTATTTTCTCTAAATAATTGAACTCATAGAATTGTTATATCCATGTTTTTAAAAAAAGTGTTACAGCGAGAAAACAAACTATTGAAAGATAGGCATTTCATTCTCTTGGACAGTTGTTTCTGTGAACCTGAAACGCCCTCCATCAAAGCTTGGCGCTCTGATCGATCATCTTCTAAGTTGGAATCTGGCGCAGCCCCTGCTTTCCTTCGTCTCCGTGTCCCCTGACCCCCAGAGCCCCCCGTCCCCGCAGCCCTTCCCTCAGAGCCCTAACGGAAGCCCGTCGGGCGCCCAGTTCCCTGCGGGCAGGCGGGTGCGCACAGCCGCGCTAAAGAGCTGCGGACTCGGGTCGGGGGCAGAGAATGGGGACTGTTAAATTTCAGTGTCACTTTGTGGTCTCTGGAGACTTCTGGGGTCGCCTTTGCAGAGAATTAAGACAGGCGATTCTGCCGGAGACTCCCGTCTGGAGCGGGAGGTCGCCTTTCTAAGAAGGGCCGCGAAACGTGTCCCAGGGCACGGCCAGGAGAGGGGCCGCGGCGCGGCGCAAAACCGGTTGACCTCCTGATAGCCACCGCGTGGTCCCGTCGCCTCTGCCCGCAGCCCGGCGAGGTCAGGGACCCTCCCGGCGCTTTGCCACAGGACTTCTATTTTAAATTGCGAGGGCGCGTGCGGGGAGTC
>VBSM01003186.1:5268575-5299275 GCA_008086735.1 Cheirogaleus medius
GTGTGGCCGGCAGGATGACCAACCCCGCGGCCGCGCAGAACCAGGAAATAGACTGCCTGAGCCCCGAGGCTCAGCGACTGGTAAGAAGGGAACACACTTTCGAAACTTTCTTTCCGACGCGAACGGCCTTTGTTAACGGAGTTTCTGATTGTTCTAAGGCCAAGAGCAGACGGCACCTTCCGCCGTGGCTGCCCGTGCGGGAGGGGGTGCGGGGTGGGCTCCGCCGGGCTGGAACCGGGGGCCCCGCAAATGGGTGTCCCAGCACGAGGCGCGCGGGCAGGAGCGGGCTCTGCTCTCCGCTCGGCTGGTGGCCCAGGACGCAGCGCCCCTCACGGCGCTGGAAAGCGCATTTTATTGTAGACGCCCCTTCCAAGGCCGAGAAGGAACGTGGTCTCTCTCCTCTGCCTGCGGGGACGGTCCCTTGACAGGCTCTGCCCGGCTGGTTGGCTCCGGCCGGATCTGCGCCTGGTCTAGAATTTCACGCCGAGCTGCGTCGTTGGTATTTTACAAAATACAGCGCCCAGGAACTGGTGCCCAGAGCCCGCACGCTCTCCCCGAGGCTGGCACACCAGTGGCTGGGTGCTGTGGAGCACTTATCCTTCTCTGGAGCCTAGGACCCCCCCCCCCAAGGACCCTGCACCCCACATCCTCTTTGGCTGGTCTCCCAGGGTCTTCCCACCCTGGACAGGATCCTCCACCTGTGGGATTTTGCCGTTACCCGCTCGGGGCCCAGTAGCGGGATCAAGGAGGTAGGGGTAGTTTGGCATTAAAATTGGGCAGAGAGGTGGGGAAGCTTTGTAACTACCTATTTTCATGCAGCTAGTGGTTGACTGTGAATGGAAATATTTAAAAGTGAAAGGAGACACTTTGGAAAAGAAATATTTTATGTAGTTAGTAACCGGAGAGCCCCTATATTTCCACTTTATCCAGTCTTCATGGGACCCTGATAAAAGTGTGAGCCCAAAACAATCACTCCTTCATCGGGTAGAGATTAGTCATCTTCCGGGTGTTTGTGAAGGATTCAAGATGAATAAGACAGCCCTGACTTTGGTAGCACTTACTAGGAAATGCCAGAGAGAAGTACAGAAGTAGATTCTGATGAAAGCTCACTTGAAAATTCAGTTCCTTGCTTGTCAGATGGTGGTGGGGTTTTCTTTTTGTCCATTTTCGTGTGCTTTTTCTATGACCTCATCTAGAGTTCTGGCAGTGGGCCAGGCTTTTGGAGCTGGTTCCTCTCGCTGAGCCTAATTAGTTCCTAGGGTCCTGGAACCTGGCGAGAGACCCTTGAATTGCTGTCATGAAAGGGTTCTCGAGAGAAGGAAGGATGAGAATGCTGCAGAGGAATGCTGGTGTTCTGGGAGGCAGGCTGGGCAAACCATAGATGGCCAGAACAGGGTGGATGTGAGGAGGAACTAACTGCTGGCTCAGAGTCCTTGGAGAAGGGAAGAGTAAACACTGAGGTCTGGATGTGAGGAAGGGAGGGACAGGCCGATTGCAGGAATATGTAGAAGTCTGGTAACACCTAGCTAGCCTGCGCTAGGGCACAGGCTGCAACGTCTGTTACCAAAGGCGTGGTGCCTCCTGGGCGGGCCTCCGTTGACTACTTGGTGGAGAGGCCGCCAGGAAGAAGTGAGAGGAGAGTCTGGACCGGATCCAGCCGAGGAGGTGCTTGACCGGCCCAGGCTCACTGCCCCTCACCCCCAATTCCAGAACCCAGTAAGCTCTGAAAACGGAAGGGTTTGTGTTTTGTTTTGTTTTTGTAAGTTTGTGGCAGAATTTTGACAGAGAACCGTCCCGATGGGAGGCTATTTTTAGTCTTTATCCCTCTTCGTGTGAATAGTCATACGTTTCTCTGCAGCCTTGTTAATATGTTTGACTAAGGGCTACTACTCTGGGTTGTACCGGAGTATACGGTGTATGCATCTTATTACCCTTACAAAATCTTTTTAGATGTTTTTACATCGGATTCTGAAACACATTTGGTTCCAGGGGTTTCCAGTAAGAAATTGTGAATCTGTAGGAGGTTTTTTTAGTAAATAGTAGCAGAAACTTTATTAGAGTGGGCCATGGAGAGTCGAAGTAAAACATGGTCCCTGTTTGCGAGGTTAATGGTCTTGTCTGAAGGGAAATGTGCTGAGTGACAGCCAGGCAGGGCTCTGGGGGTACGTTAGAAGAGGAGTCACCCAGTGCCGCTCTGGGCCGTAGATCAAGTGTGCCAGCTGGAGACTGGTAACAGGTGTCTCAAACTGCTTAGTGCCAGTTTGTGTTCTGCGTTGTGTCCCTGGGTCCTGGGAACAGGGGTCTGTAGTGGAGAAGAGGGGCTGGCGGCTGCATCGGTTCGAGAACAGAGCTGGGTCTCAGGAGGAAGTCGGTTTGGCGAGCTCTGCCTCACCTAGCGAGAGGAAAGCCGGATCTGAGCAGCTTCTTGAGCAAGTCAGCGCCCGCCCTGGAGCCTTAGGAGAGGATCAGCCACCCACAGTGGAGAAACTGTGCATGTCTTTGACTTTTGTAACTTCCCCATGTTTGTGAAGGGTTGTGTCACCCCTGGTCTCTTTTGACATACTGATCAGCACTCGGCCCTTGCAAACGGTCCACACCATCCCAAGGAGGGGCTGTCAGAGCACAATGTGGGCACCGTCTCCCAAGTCCCTCTCATTGTAGGCACCTGTGCCAGGGTCCCCAGGTCTTGGAGAGTGGGAGAGTTGACAGATGTGGGGATGAAGTCAGCATGAGGTGGCCAAGCCCTGCTGTAGCTCAGTCTGAGGTGGCGAGCGCTGGAGTCGTGTGGTTTGTTTTAGACATGTCATTTCCCCGAGCAGTTAAGAAGTAAAAATAGAAAGGTAGGTCTTTTCTAATAGTATTAAGAGTGCCCTACTTTGGGGGCAAAGATGGAGACTAAAAATTTCCCTTTTTAAGAGTTAGTTTCTGTTCAGCCCGAACTGGTATCACACAGCAGAAACCTCTTTAGTGAGTTTCACAAAGCCCTGCAGCCTCAACTGCCACTTACGCTGAGCACAGGAAATCGAGTTATTTATAGATGCGAAATTGTGTTTCAGCGAAGTTGATTGGAGTATTACCTGATTAGCGTGAGGTTCTTATCCAATCCCTGCTGAATTGTGAGACTAAATGTTGGTGCACTGTTTGCTCCTCAAAAGGCAATGTTCAAGAGGAATTCTTATCCCTAAAAAATCAGGCTGTGTGACTCAGCACAGGAATTGTTTATGACTGGTTACTCGTATGCCAATGTTTCCAAAATGTTCATATTTAAAAGATTAATCTTGGAGCCCCAATCAATAAGCCTGTTACATCTCAGTGTATGTTAGACACGGGATGGGGAGAAGAGGAATTTTTATTACCTTACTGTTTTTACTGGAGGCCACCCAAATTTTAGTTTGTTTTTTAAATAAAGAAGCTCATTTTCAGGGAATGGATTTACTAGGACTTTCATTATTCAGATTACCTAGATAAAATTAAATAAACTTGATTCTTTCTCCCAAATTAAACAAAGCATTACTTTGACAACATCCGAGATTAAATAACTCAGAATTACCATGTAAGTGATCACAGACCACCACTACAACCTCCTGCCCCAGGTCAGACTCCAAAACAATAAACCAAACAAAAAAACACCCAGTACCACTAACAGGTCTTCTGAGATTTGTTCATTCATTCATTTTGGGGAGGGCCAGTGTTTCAAGTGGCTTCTCCTTGATACTGTAACTTGACAACTTTAAAAACCAGTTAAGTAGTTTGAGCTTGAATCTAAATTACAACTACTTTGTAGCAGAGAAGTAAGATTTACTTTTAATTTAAACCAAAATGTTGCATTTATATGTTTGCCTAATGGAGATTATCAAAGTAAGATCATTTTGGATCCTCCTGTGTTTTTTATTTTCTGTGGCTAGTAGGTGTGTAGTTTTCCTAGGGGAAGAGGAATAGGGAGTGGGCTTTGGTGTGAGTTGGGAATATCCACCTGCCTTCTCTGAAATTTCCTGAGTGGCACCTTTTCCCGCTGTTCCGCTGGGTGGGTGCCTTAGTATGCTTGTCTTCTCATTGTGCTTCCAAACTTAATGGGAATGGAGTTTCTACTGTTAGATTAGTAGCTGTCACAGGAGATATTGTGCAAGTTGTAAAAGTAGCCAACATTTACCAAACCCCTCCTGAGTCGTCCCAGTAAGTGTTGTGTATGAGTTTTACCTGACCCTTGCCGCAACCTCGTGGGGGTTAGGTAGTTTTGTTATCTCCAGTTCACAGATAAAGAGGACACTGAGGCTAGAGAAGTCAGGGGACTTTTCAAGTCCCCACAGCTAGTAGGCAGGGGAGCCAGTTCAGACCCAGGCCCGCTGACTTGGAACCGGTGCTGATTAACTGTCACCACTGTATACAGTGCTTAGGACAGGATCTAGCAGGTAGATGTCCTGCTGTGGCTGTTGTCAGCTTTTCCTGGAAGCAGCCACGGGTCTCAGAACCCTACATGGGGGCTGAAGGATTTCCTTGTACTAAGATAGCCTTTTAGGACCCCAGTCCTTGCTCCGAATGCATGTGGAGAAGCCTTCATCCCATCGAACTTTTCTGTATCTGGTAGTTTTCAGGAAAGAGCTCATGCAATGAATTTTATTTTTCTAAGTAAGGAAAAGAATAGTAGACACAAAAGACTGTAGACACTTCTGTTTTGCTATTTTTGTACTATACTAGCATTTTAATTATTACTTATGTCAACATGTGTACACCCAGGAATCCCTGTGATTTAAGCCTTTTTTTCTGTGTGTTGTGTAGCCCCTCCCTCATCCTCATCCCAGTAGACAAGTTCATTGAGGGTAGAGATGACGGTTACTGTTTTCTTTCATGGCTGGTTCCGGGAACACCGACTGAATACGGGAACGCGCATCCCTAGTTGTGCTGCCCAAGGCGGGAGCCCCTGGCGCTGCCGGAGTGCTCAGCCCTGTTCTGAGCAGCAACAATTGAAATGTTTTTGTGAAACCTTAAAGCTGAGGGGTCTATAGGCCGACCTTAGGTGGAGGTGAAGGGATGGGAGTCCAGGTGCTGGCTGGAGGGACACCTGTCACCTGGGGAGAAGTGGCTCAGGGGAGGCAACCCACTCTCCCCTTCAGTCCCACACAACCCCATCGGTGGTTGTCCTGGCTCTCCTTTCTATTTCCAGTATGTCGAGGCTATGGAAAGAAATAGGAAGATTTATTCATCTCAAAAAAAAAATGTATGAATAGCAAGAGTAGAAATGCATCTGCAGCATCTGCGTTCCTCAGCACAGCATGGGTCGCTGCTGAGCCCGATGGTGCTGTGAAGTTTGAACAGGTAAATAGATTAGTCTTTGCACTCGATAACGTGGCATCGTTTTGTTCTTGTTTAATGTGTTTGTTATTTTAGTTTGTGAAGTACCTTAAATCTGTTCATTATTCTGAAAAGCAGAGTCCAGAGATGTCCAGTAGCAAAGCAGGGCAAGAAAAGTCTGTGGACAACCTCCGTGTACATTTAATTATGAATTATGAATTATTTAATTCACCTCTGGGGTAAAGGCAGAATTTCACAAAATAAGCTCTTAGAGATTATGTAGATATAGAATTTCACGGGAGAAGGAAACTCTTAGAGATTATGTTCCCCCCCACTTCTGTAATGAGGGCGGATGCTCAAAATTAAGTAATTTACCCAAGCTCACATAACTGGTAGGCGGGAGAGCCCAAGCTGGTGGGCGGGGCTAGGTCTGCGCGGTCTCCAGCTGCGGAAACTCAGATCCCTGCTGAGCAGGCTGCAGCCACAGCCCCGAGAGACAGTCGCACCCAGTGTTTCCAGGACTTGTCCAGTAGGTCCCCCGTGCAGAGGCGGTAGACCCCTCCTCAGGCTGTAGCCCAGGCAGGAGCAGCCTTGCCAGGTAAAGGCTTCTTTGAAGGCTGCTGTTTTATCAAAACATTTCATGATAATTTTGGTGTACTCCATAATTCGTCTGAGTTAATTCTGATGGGAGCATGGTGTTCTAAATAACCAGTTAAGCTTTAGTCTTTAACTTTGTGTCCTCCAGATCCTAACCTAAACTTGGTGAAAGTATGTCCTGTCTGTTCTGTCCTGACCTGTTCTCTGAGTTGTACCCGAGCGAGTTTGTGAAGTGTGGTTGTGAGCCGTCTTGAGTGCGGGGAGAACAGCACCTGCTCCTACACTGAGCTGCCGCCACTGTGGTTCCAACCCTGCCAGGCCCAGCACCCCTTTGTATGACAAGTTCCTTAACATCCTCGTTACTAACCTGAAATGAAATTCGTAGGTTATAAAATCAACCAGCATGCATAGTTTTAAGTCAATATAATATTCGCTTAAAAAGAAATAAAGGTAATTTATAGTAATACAGTATGAATTTTGAAACAGAAATGCTCACGCCCAGGTGTACCAGGAGCGGCGGATACAGACAGATGCAGGTGTGCGGTGCTGAGACCCCCACCCACCCCTCATGTCACGGCCTGTGTGATTTGACATTCTGAAATCGTGACTGACACCTGGGAAAGTTCTGAATAAAGCCAAGTGTAATCCTCCCTCAATTTCCATGCTGATTCCTGGAATGTTTAATGTATGTTTGAACCGTGTAAGATACATGTTGAGTTTACTTGTAAGTTGGCATCAGTTTGTAGATCCAAAAATTAAAAACAGCAGTTTTTCTGTCTGCCGGAGAAGCCACAGTGCGGGCCTGTCTGATGCCGGGTGATTGGCGGACCTGGCCCCGCCCCTTTCGTGCCATTCGCCCCCATCAGTGTGACCCCCATTTCCAAAATGCCCTCTGAGTCAGCACTTCCGTTGTCACTCAGTAGCGATTGTCCTCCCAGCCGTGGCTGCAGAGGGGGCTCCCCGTGGTTTGGGGGGGACTCACCGAGGTTGCCTGGACTGAAATAAGATGCACGGGGCAGCCGGTCCGGGAGGCCCCGGCCTTGCGCTTGTCCTTTCCCCTGCACGTTGCCCCGAGTAACAGGCTATTTTTAGAGGCTCCTGCATCAGAGGGGTCGGGGGTTTACAAAGAAAACAAAAGTTGGTGGCTGTTGCCACTTCCTGTAGCCAAGGCCACTCAGGAAGGGAGCCATGTGGCAGTCTCCTCCTTGCTGAGGCCCCTGCTTGTTTCTAAACAAAACCGGTTCCTGGTTGCCACTTCACGCTTCACCTGCGCAATCTTCGTATACAGGAGCGGACTTTACAGACATCCTTCACACTTTCCCAAAAGATCGTAACCTATAGTTGGAACGTATCACGGGGCCTGGAAAAAAGCTACCAGATTTTCAATTCAGCTTGATCCTAAAACCTGGAGGCCTAGATGCATGTGTGTGATCAACGTGCAGATGCCTCCTGCTTGCAGAGCCCTGTAGGGCTAAGGAGGGGGCCAACGGTGGCTCAGCACCCTCCCCCCGGAGCACGGCAGTCGCTGACCTGCCCGTGAGTGACGTGCAGTGAATCTCCACTGGCCTGAGCCGGCCTCCCCAGCTGAGGTTGGGTGCCTCCCCGGGCCCCAGGGCTTTCTCAGCCTGGGTGGAGGAAGTGGCGCATCTCAGTCCTGTTTCTCGAGAACTGCCTGAGAGCTGTGGCTCATAAATCCCTTCCGGCTGCTGTGTAGAATTCTGGACTCCTTGGGTGTCACTTGCAGAGTTTAAAAGCAGAGTGAGAACTTTTTCTGTGGGCTGCAGGGCGGGAGGTCCTGGGGTGTAGAATTCCACACGAGGCAGGAACCCCAGGAAAGCTGCAAAGCTCAGGAGATGGACAAGCAGAGCTGGGGCTCCCTGAAGCTGTACCGGGCTTCGAAGAAGCTGCCATGAGAGGGCCACCTATCACACCTTTGTCCCTACAGTGGTCACGACCTCTGCCCCACCATGTCACATTCATGTCCTTTCAGTGGGGACTTCTGAGAGGGGCCACAAGAAAGATGCAAATATGTTAGAGCTGTTAGAGCCCCCAGACATCATTGGAACTGAGGTTCAGGGTGTCAGGGCTGCTCCCCGCCCTGGGCAGCATCTCTAGCTAGCGGGGTACATAGCATTCTCCCTCCGCTGCCTCTGTCCTGGGCTTTGTCTTTGTGTCCTGGTCAATAACCTCTTTTCCTAGCTCTCCTTGGCCTCCCCCCAGCGCGAGCAGGCGCCCCCGAGCTCCCTGACCCTGAGGAAGGAGCAGCCGTTGTCTCCGATGACTGTCTTTTGCGGCTGGGAGTCTCTGGTGTTCTAAGCAGGGGCCTGCTCTGTGCTTCTGTCAGAACTGGAGCCTGTCGGGGCTCCATGTGGCGCAGGGACCCCTCGAGAAGGGAGCGTCTGAGGCTTTTCATCTGCAGCTCAAGGTGGTGACTTCTTCGCACAGCTTTCTGGAGGCTTCTCCAGCCTGGCTCCCGAGACGTCACACAGGGTCTGTGCAGCCCAGAGAAGGGCTCCCGTCGTGGGAGAGGGGTGGCTCTGGTGGTCTGTCTCCCCTCTGGCCTGCGGGCCGGGTGCCTGGCGACGGGGCCCGGCAGAGGCCCCTCCGTGGCCTTCAGCTCCACGGCAGGCTGTGGGGACGACGTCGAGGACAGTGGCTGGGAGACCTGGCTGTCTCGGCCCTTTGGTCAGGAGGCCTGGGGGTCAGGGCTGTGCTGCCTTGTGTATGTTTTGACCCCTCATCACCATAGTCACCTCGGTACCAGGGCGCCGTTGTGTTTCTATATGGTAAAATAAGACGTAAAAGTAGAACTCTGCAGTCAAAGGTTCAGCTTTTTGGAAGTATGTGAGGCAACTTTGGTGATAAATGGAGTCTTTTTTCTCCAACCGTCCTCACCCTCAATGACAGTCTTACTTTACAGCCCAGTGCCCGTGGAACCGTGGAACCCCGCCCCCGGGCAGTCGGACCCTGGGGGGAGGGCCTGGCTGTGTTGCCTGCAAAGGGAGGTGGCACTCTGGCATTCCAGACTGCAGTCAGCTGGGAGCGGGATCTGGTCAGGGGAGTTCAGCTGTGCCTTCCTCTGCCCGCCCAGCCCCGGGGCAACTGTAGGACCCTGGAGCCCCATGGAGTCACACTGCAGGGGCTTCCAGCAGAAACCTGCGGCAGCACTGTGAGGTCTCCTAGCAGCAGCAAGCATGGGCTTTGGTTTGGGGGCTCCGTCATCTCCTTCTTTCCTTTTCTTCTTTTTAAATCTTTGCTATTTATTAGGAAACAAGCCAGACAGACCGAGAAGTAGATGGCCGGCCTGCCTAGAGCGGGTGCGAGGGAGAGGGATCAGGGATTGCCAGCCCCCCCCCAGAGCACTCGTGGGAGCCCAGCAGGTTGGGGTGGGCCTGAGGTTTGCATTTCTGACAGGTTCCAGGTGAGACTGGTGCTCTGCTGGGGGGATGACGTCCAAGAGCCATCAAGTTAAAGAGCCCCGTGTCCCTCCCACCCAGCCTCAACGGTGGCCAACCCACAGCCGTTCACACCCCACGCACTCCTCCGCGCAGGTCATTCTGAGACAATCAGAGAGAGATCCTACCGTCGCACCCTTAAATGTCTTACTGTGTATCTCAGCAAGGACGGTCTTGAGCAGAGAAAGGAGGCTTCGGGGTCCAGAGCCCGCCATTTCTAGAGTCCCTGGCGTGGAGCCACCGTGCCGGGGGCGTAGCCGCGGGCTTGCTCGGCCGCCTTTGCCTTTGCCTGTTGGCTCTGTGGGCAGGGCAGAGAGCAGCTCCGGGGCCTCAGCGAGGGCCGTGCGGAAGCTGCTGGGACCCCAGCCACAGCCCTCCCTAGGGCAGAGACGACTGTGAGCACCGTTGGGGTCCGACACGCTCAGGTGAGAGCTGCAACGTGAGGGACTGACGGGGCGTGTGGGCGTGTGCACAGTCTTGTCCTCCCAACTGTTTTTTGAAGCCCTCTGCAGTTTCTACTTTGCATCCTAAATTCCATAAATCCACCTACCTTTCTCTGTCCCTTCAGTCCCATCAGCTTCATTTGGTCACTGTCATCTCCCCTGAAGCTGGGAGCTTGGAGAGGGTTCACATGGGGGCATCCCGACTCCAAACCCCCAGGGCCCTTGAGGCTGGCAGGCAGCCGTCAGAGGCCCCTGGTGTTGGGCACCGATAGACATCTTCGGTGCCACCAGCCTCTGGGAGGTGGCAGGTGCCAGGGGCTCTTCTGCAGGGTTCCTCTAGCATTGGGTCCACAGGGGCTCTCCTTGAGACCCCTGGGACCCCGGCCGTCCCTCCAGTGTCCACTCACCTCCCCGTTACGCCTTGCAGCCCTGACCCGAGCTGGAAGCTTAATTCTAGCACGCGGTTCTCTGCAGCTGTTTCTGTTCCTATGCTCGAAGCAGCCTCCTTACTCACTTCCTGGGTTTCCTGTCCCCCCGCCCCGCTCCGTGCCACCTCCCCACATTTCAGCCAGAGCCATGTTTCTAAAACGGAAGTCAGCCCCCACTGTGTTCTTTCTTATGACCCTTCAGTGGTTCCGAATTCCTTCAAGACAAGGTTGCAGACGGGGGGCTGAGAGGGAGACCTGCACCCCAGGCCTGCGCGCTTCCTGCCGCGCCCCGTGCCCCTGGTGGCAGCAGCCCCAGCCCTGGCTCTCTGCTCTCTGCTCTCTGCTCTGCAGGGTTCGGCTCCAGCTTGTGTCCTGCGGGTGCTTCCCCAGCTCCCGGGGTTGGGTCAGGTTCTCCAGAGCAGCCCCCACCACGCTTTCCTCGCCCCGTTTTGGCCCTGGTCACTTATACGTTGTTGCCAGTTGCTGTGCCCATATCCCTGGAAACTTGCCTCCGGCTGACTCTGCTGGTCTGCTGCGTGAGTTACTCGTCCCTGTTGTCCCTGGTCCCTTACAAGCTACGTACAGAAATGGAAAGGAAGTGTTTGGGAACTCTTAGAGCCATCTGACATGGCTGTCGCCGTCACGAGGTTGTGTATTTTACAGCAGGGTTGGCCCAGGCAGGGTTGTCCTGCACCATCCAAGCACTGGTCCAGAGAACTGGCTGGACTGTCCGCGTTGTCCCCGGCAACTTCGTAGTGACTGTGTCCATGGTCACTGTCTGCTGTGCTCCGTCAGGCTGTTGTGGGATGAATTTTGTCGAAACTCTGTATGGTTTTCCTTGCAAGCATCCCGAGCTAGGGTCAAGAGTTACTCTGCTGATAAGAGCTCAGTTTTGTGCTTGTGAAGACGCCATGCATAGGTTTGTGCTGGTTTAGCGCTGGCGCATGGGGTTGTGGGTTTCAGTTAGACAGACTCCAGGAGGCGAGGCGGTGGTCAGCCCTCCCTGTCTTACCAGGCTCTGCTTCCCGCGTGCGGGTCACACGGGAACCCCGAGAGATGCAGGCACTTTGGCGGGCGGGGAGTGCAATGACTTGAAATTGTACTGAATTATTTTACAACTTTATCATCTTTCTTGATTCTAATCTCAGGTAAAAATCAGAGTAGTGGATCTGTCTTCAAGGCAGTCTTGCTCGTATCCTCGAGGAATTTATTCTGCAACTCGGCTGATGTGTGTAGTTCCGCTGTCAGCGCAAGCCCGCGCCCTTCGACGCAAGGGTCGCTGGTTTCGGTCTTTGAGTGCCGCGATACTCACGCACAGGAGGGGCGTGTTAGGCTGAAGGCAGCGCTTGACGGGAACCCCATGAGAGTCTCAGAGGTCCGATGGGGTGTTGTTCCCGAGGCCTGTCGCTCCGGGGTAGGACACTGAGAGGGAGCTCCGCCTGGCAGGTGCCACGTGCTCAGGCAGGTGGTCTCTTCAGGGATCCAGGCGGAGCTAAAGTGAGTAGGATGGGGAGCTGGACAGGCAGGCTGGGGCGGGGGGCATGCAGGTGCCCGGGACCCCCTCAGCTCAGAGGGGTCATCTCACGCCTGCCTCCTCCCCTTGGCTACCTGTCCGTGCATAACAAATACCCACCAACTCAGCGGCTTGGAACAACACTCATTTGTGATCTCGCAGTTTCTGCGGCCAGGATTCTGGGCCCAGCCTGCGTCCTCTGCTCAGGATCTCACGAGGCTGCAGTCGAGGTGTCGGTCAGGCTGGGGTCTTTCTGGAGTTCAGGGTCCTCTTCTGAGCTCACGTGGTTTTGTTGGCAGAATTCACTTCCTGTGGTTGTGGGACTCAGGGCCCCTGTTCCCGCGGGCATCAGCTGGGGGCCACGCTCCGCTCTCTGACGCCACGCTGCCCCTCACCCATCGCAGCTCGCTTTCTCCACGCCAGCAGGACACGCCCACTGATTCCTAGACCCCATTTTAAAGGCCCCCCCTGATTAGGGCAGGCCCGCCAAGCACAATGTCCTTTTTGCTCAACTCAGAGTCAGTTGATAAGGGATCTCGGTTATTTGTGCGGTTCTCTTTGCCATATGACGCGTCCCGATCACAGGAGCAGCGTCCATCACATCCACGTCCCCGCGCACGCCAGGGCAGAGGGCTGCGCGGCGCGTGTACGCCGGTGGCAGGGATCTCGGGGACCATCCCAGAATTCTGCTGACTGGGCTCCCGTCCTCCCGTCCCCATCTGGTGGCAGCTTCCGTCTCCCTTCCCTTTCCTCTTCCTTGTGTCCTCACCCAGCCCCTCCTCCCCCGGGCCTCCCTCCCCTTCTCCCAGAGCATCCCCTCTCTTCCTCCTCTCCCACGCTGAGGGGCTGAGGCCGCCGTGAGGACTCTTGCCTGTTACCTACTGGCTTGGAAACCGAGCCAGCGGGCACGCAGCCCCGTGCCTCCCCACGGGTGGCCTTCGTCATTTGCTGGCGCGCTGGGGCCATAGAAAGTCAGTCCGATGCGCCTTCCTTCTCCAGCCCCTCCCGCCGTGCCGGACCTTTCGCAGACTCCAGCCGCCCTTCACGCAACATGCCGTGGCCTTGGAAATCGAAAACGGCAAGGAGGGTTCAAAACTCAGATGCAGGTGTGACTTTTGACACCCTTGATTTGGCAGACATGGGTGGGTTGACAAAGGAGCCACGTGAATGAACCGGGTTACAGAACAAATTCCTTGTGGGGACACAGGCAGGCCCAGCTCAAAGGCAGGTCACCCACGGCCAATTTCAATTCAGGTGAGAACTTAGAAAGAAGGTAAATTTGTGACACACGCACGGTGTGGAGGAGATGGCCTGTGACATCAGGTCTCCCTGGTGTGAGCCCACCGGGCAGAGCGCCCTCAGCCCACCTTGCCGCTGGCTGGCCACAGCCCCCGCCGGAAGCACGCCGGCCGTCTCTGAAGGCCCTGCTTTAGGATTCTCCAGGAGCCGGGCGTGGGGGGCAACCACCTGTATCCCAGCTGCTCAGGAGGCCAAGGGGGGAGGATCGCTTAAGACCAGGAGTTCGAGGCTGCAGTGCGCTATGATGGCACCTGCGAATAGGCCCCACACTCCAGCCTGGGCAGCATAGCAAGACCCCTCTCTGAACAAAAAAACAAAGATGATGTGAGTTCCCGGAAAACTGTGTTTACAGAACCATTGGTGTGAGGGTTTGCATTCCCAAGAAAACTGAAGTGGAAAGAGGGTGGGGTTTGCTTGATACCAGAAATCTTAAATTCTGGAACACTGGTGCCATCTACGTCACTGAGCTGTTGTTTTCATGAAAACAGCATGGGAATCATAGAACGCGGAACATGAACATAAACGCCAGGTCCGATGGCATGCATTGGCCGTCCCTGGCCAGACATTTTCAGTGCTTTCAAGTAGAATATGGCAGAACAGCTGCAAATTGAAAGGCGGTTAAATGGAGACAATTTTTGTTTGTTTGTTTAACAGCTGGAAGCATTTGCTCTGATCTTGGTTGTCTTGAGAAAAGGTGGGCTCCCGGCACTGCAGGGTTGAGGGGGAGGCTGAGGGTGCAGGTGTGCTGCTAAGTGACTGGCTGGGAGTCTAGAGAGTCAGGGTGAGTCCCGGCGCCAGGCCGGCAGCCCCGTAACCTCAGGCTGGCGGCCTCCCCGGCCTCCACTCCCTGCTCTGTCAAGAGAGGGGTCGAACCAGCAACCTGCAGGAGCATCCAGCTCTGTGTGTCTGTCGTCGCTCAGAGGGAGGCAGACTGCCCAGCCCTGCCACTTACAGGCTGTGTGACCTTGGGCAGGTTGCTTAGCCTCTCTGTGCCGTGGGTCCCTCTTGTATAAACCGGGGGTGGTAACGGTCTCTGCCCAATGGCGCTGTTTCGAGGAGTACGTGGCATAATATATTGCCCATGAAGCACTTAGAATAGCGCCCTGCTGGCATTCGAAAGGGTGGGCCAGTGGTAGCAGTTACTATAGCTACCGTCGCCGTCACTCCTGACCACCCTGCAGCCTGAACGCGTCTGGGAGTCATTGTCGTCTGCCTCGCAAGTCCCAACAAGATTTTCTCTCGGCAGCATCACTGCCACCCGTGTCCTGGGAAGGTGTCTGTCCCCTAATCAGGTGTCCGTTCTGTTCCAGGCGGAGGCCCGGCTGGCGGCGAAGCGCGCGGCCCGTGCAGAGGCCCGTGAGATCCGCATGAAGGAGCTGGAACGGCAGCAGAAGGAGGTAACGCCGGGGCTTTTCGCTGGGTCTTGTCACCGCGGTTTTCACTTTAGGCCCAGCGTGCGAATGGGGAGGCACCTGTCTCGGCCGACCGATGCACCTGTCACGGGTGACGCACCTGTCGCGGCCGATGCACCTGTCGCGGCCGACGCACCTGTCACAGGTGACGCACCTGTCGAGGCCGACGCACCTGTCACGGGCGACACACCTGTCACGGGCGACGCACCTGTCACGGGCGACACACCTGTCACGGGTGACGCACCTGTCGCGGCCGATGCACCTGTCGCGGCCGATGCACCTGTCACGGGTGACGCACCTGTCGAGGCCGACGCACCTGTCACGGGCGACACACCTGTCGCGGCCGACGCACCTGTCGCGGCCGACGCACCTGGCCGTCTCACGCTGCCAGGGTGTGGCGTGTCTGCGCGTGTGACCTCGGCCTGCGGTCGGGCGGGAGTGCGCGGAGCACGAGGCCCGGCCACCTGCCCCGGACCTCGGCCTGTGGGACCCTGAGCTGCACGTGTGAGCCCCTCGCCTGGGAGACCCTCCTGGGCCAGCACCTGGCTGAGCGGAGCCCAGGAGTGCTGGGCGGAACCTCAAGGTCTCACTGTTGAACTAGAATTTAGATCCTTCGAATGTAAACGGGAGAGAAGCACAGATTGATAATTTTTAAACTGACCGAACTGTTTCATTTGTAGATACTTTCCCCAGGGTTTTTACAGCCTTGAGTGGGTTTCAGGACACCCCAGGCCTGCGTGACCCAGAGAAGAGGGAACAGCGTGGATAAAGTAGCCGGGGAGCAGCCACCCGGGAATGCGGGCGGTGAGGCGTGGGCACACCTGTGCGCCGTGTGCCGCCTGTCTGCATCCTCTCGAGCTGGTCCCCAGGTCGTCTCTGACAGCGCGAGGCTCTTTAACTCAGTCAGGGTGGATCCCGTGGCCGCAGAGGCGGAGAAGCCTCGCCCCCCTCAGCCCACATTCTCCACCCACACCTGCCCCCCCCCAAGGGCCTTTCTTGTTAAAAAGATGTGAATTTATTGTGCTGGGCAGACGTAACTGGCTGCCTTCCCCAGGGCTGGTTTTCATACACAGGTTCCTGTTTGGCTCTCATGGAGACATTTAAAAAGTCAAACCAGTTTATAAAATGCATGAGATTTCAGATAAAAATCTGAACCTCCAGTTTCCCGTAAGACCGTTGCCAGTTCTGCAATGTTCCCAGCGAGGACCAAGCCGGTCACAGTCCCTGTGGGGACAAGGCCCCGGCCACCAGTCTGAGGTACCCATTGCCCTTCCTGCCCTGGGAGTTTGCCGCTCCACGTGGAAACACGTGGGCAGGGGAGAGGGCAGTGTCACCTGCCTCGGGAGCCATCCTGGCACCCAGCAGCCCCCACACCCTCAAACTCTGCTCTGGGTAGCGTTGCTGCAGGCCACCACGTGGAATACTTCTGTTCTGAACTGGTTTTCTAAAATATGAGTTTTAAATGACAAGATCCCAATTGCCTTTCAAACTACACTTTCTCTGTAGAGTGTTTCTGTTCCTATTTCAGTAGACACTCGAGGCTCATTGTGTGCTGGCCGCTGCTAGCCCCTTCCATCTGTTCTAGAAGCCACACCGCGGCAGGGCAAGACGGTAGTTAGTCCCAGAGGCAGGGGCCGCAGCTTCTCAGGCTGCGTGGTTGCCTCGTTCTGAAGAGCCCGGAGCTCGTGGACGGCGCCGGAGCTCCGAGACGCATCCGGTTTTAATCTGCTTCCCCTGATTCCCCAACAGGCCCACGGTCTTTATTATTAATATTATTATTATTATTATTAAGGTCATAAAAGAGGTGTACAAAGAATTTCCCCAGATATTTTGTTGTTCTGCCAGGTTCTGCCACACTTGATTGGATTTAAGTCCCCTGCCCTGCTGGTGGTTTCTGTGTGGCCGTGTCCTGGGCCCTGTGGGGGTGGCCAAGCCACGGAAACAGAGGCAGAGAGGCTGTGAGTGGGGCCTCCTTAGGTGTCCACGTGGCATTAGCCGCCGTTCTGTCATTCATCTCGAGTGCAGCGCAAGAGAAAGCTGCTTTCACCGAGAATACAAATGTAAGACTTCTACAAAATCAAGGTGAAAATGTATGATATAGTATACCTAGCTTCCAAATTATGCATTTAGATAAAATATATTTTATCCTTAATTAGGGGTAGAATTGATTTAAATAAACACATGATGATATTAGCAGCTTGTTACAGAGTTCTTTGGGAAAAGTTCTTGGTTTAGAAAATAAAAATTGAGATGAATTAAGCCACAAAATCATCTATTCGAACAGCCTCCTTTAAAAGCAAAGCATCCCTTTCCTCCTTCGAGCCCAAGGGAGTCCTCTCCTGCTGCGTTTTAATTCTGCAACATAAGAGTGACCTGTGGATGCAGGAGCATCTGTCCTTGTGTGCGTCCGGAGGGAAGAGCAGGGTCCAGCTCACGCACTCTGAGCTTGCAGATCCGGGCATGTGCTTGCGGGATTCAGGCAGGTGTGCTGGCAGCAGCTCCCCCGGCCCCTGCGTGTCACGTCTCCGGGCCTGGCTGTTAGGAGAACTCGCTGACGCAGTCTGCGGTCGTACAACCCGATACCTGGGGCGCCGGCATTTTAAGTTGTTGATTAAGGGGAAATGAATACGCTTTGGAAGACCAGTGTTTAAGTGGTAGGGTTGATATTTTGGTGTCAAAGTTGGGAGATACAATCCCTGTTTTCATCTGGGTAGCGAGCCTTCCCGCCCGCAGGAGCGGCGGAGGGTTTTCTTTGAGCGGGAGGACGCCGGGGAGGGTGGAAGCTGGTGACTGGGGCCGGGGTCCCCCAGGGAGGACGTGGAGAGCGTGCAGGGAGGAGAGGTAGCAGAGACGGCAGTGTGGCCTGGATTTGTCACCACGCCTTGGGGGCAGCGAGCTGGCTGCCGATGTGTCAGATACAGGCCAGCCCCAGTCCACCCTGAGCTCTCTCGTAAATGGTTCTTTTCAGCAGTTGCAGGTGGTGAGAACCGACTGGACCCCAGCTTACGTTAGCTGTGCTCTGGGGGCTGTTTAAAAGGATATGAGCTCCTTTTTAGGGGAAAATTATATGTAGATCTTCTTTGGGGAATCCAAGTGACCCTTGAACTTCATTAGAAGAATCTACAGTGCTAGAAAAGAATTCGGATCAGGGTGTCGTCTGATGAACATTTTGATAGGAGGTTCTGTGTCTGTGATCGTCACAGCATTGAATATGTTCACCTGAGCTCCCCCCATGTGACTAGAAACACCAAGTCTAGTCTTACGGTTTTGGCAGAGCCTCGAACAGTGCCTGACACAAATGTTTTGTTGAATGAATGAATGAATGAAAGTGGTTGAATGAATGAATGAAAGCAAGTAGATATCTCAGTCTTGCCTAGTGACTACTACAAAATTAGAAACCTCTGAGGCAAACTCATGTGTCAATGTGTGATAATAACTGCTTTTTTTTTTTTTCAGTGATATTTTAATGATTGCTCTGTTTAGCTAGAATTTTCCTGGTGTTCTGTATGTGTCGGCATAAATCAGCACCTCAAAGCTTCTTTCTTCACTATTTGTGAATTTGACTGGTTGACTTTCCAATTAAGTTTCTGCACTTTTTGGTTAAACTTTTATTATAATAGTATGAGAAGAAATTTCAAATTACAGATGAAGAAGTGTTTCTCCCCTTTCATGGTACTAGGTTATACAAACTTCTGCAGTAGAACGATAGCAGGATTGTGGTAGAGATTCGAGTGGGTATGCCCATATTTCTCCAGTATATCTAAAGTGGAATGTCAAGTAAGTAATGAAATTACTAATTCTTTCAGTGGGACCACAGACACTATTTTATGCACATTTTACCAGTATTCACTGTTTCTTTCCCGGTATGGCTTTTATTCATATTTCTATTTACAGAACCTTTCATTCTGATGTTTCTGCTTCTTTAATTGGATTTTATATTTCTTCCCCTTTTTCTTTTCTATAGATCTATCAGGTCCAAAAGGTAGGCTCTTCCTTCTTTATTTTCTAATTTGCATGGACTGAGTTTTCCCTGCCAAGGGCCTGGTCACCTTTCAGAAATAACGCCTTGCACTGGAGATACACAGACGCTCTTGCTCTGTTTCACTGCCTTGCGTGTGAATTTGTTTGAACAAGAACGCTAGGTCCCCGCTCCAGCCCCAGGAAAAGCCACAGCCAGGCACATTCCTGTGTACTGAATGCCTTTCCCGTCTCCATTTTCCTCAAGATGTTAGGAGATTGTTTCCCTCAGAAAAAAACTAAGAAAAAAATAAAATCCTATTTCAGAATTTAAGGAGCCTTTTGAAATCATATATTGAAAGAGAAAAATAATTTTCTAAAATGTTTAAAATATCAATGCAAATTACCACCTATTGAGAGGTTATTAGATTTATAATAAAAACTGAGTAAGAAAGACAATGCTATAGCAATAAAATAAACCTGCCCTCCATCCCTAATATTCAGAGTTTCATGAACTAACGTGCATCCCCATTTCCTAGTATTTTGTAGGGTCGGCTGAGGTTTAGCAATGAATGCACCAAGCAGGCCAGGCTCAGAAAATAGAGAGAAAGAGCAAGTCGACGACTTCAGGGTTCACCAGTAGTGAGGTCAGGAGAGAGCGGTTCCCTGAGAATTTACGAAATTTGCATACAAGTGAGTCTTGCCCATAAATGCTTTTAGTTTGTTACTGATGACGTCTGTAACAGTTTCTTTTTATGAATTTTAGTTTCTAGATAAAACACAACTGTGTTATTCTCTTAGAGCAGCTAAGAAGATGGGAATAAGGTCACTCACTCTCCGAGGGTAGAGTGTCAGGCCCTCTCAGCACCGTGTCCGTACATCTGGGAGCCTGGTGTGCCGGATTCCTGTGCCAAACGGCCTTCCCTTCTGTCCCTTCGCTCTGCCTCACTGCTGTCCTGACGAGGGCAAAGAGATCAGTGATCTAGACCGATCAGCTAGTTTTTCTAGGGTCCGAGTATTGAAATGGATCCCGAAGCCCGAGTCCCCGTCATCCCCAGTCTGGGCAAGCCCCGGCGGGTCAAAGGCAAGGCTGGGGCGCTTGTGCTATTGTCCCAGACCTAGAAAAGGGGCCCCGTCCGGTCCTTTCCGCTCGCAGTCACCCCTTTCCTGTGCTAGGTCACTGTCATTTTCGTTTCACAAACGCACCAGGGATGCAGTGTGAGAACCTCGTCAGAACGGGAGTGTGTGCACGGCGCAGTCCGCGTGGGAGTGCGTTGCACAGCTGGGTCACACAGGTGTGTCCCGGGGAAGGGAAGGCTTTCTCAGCACGGAGATGTGCGAAGAGGAAAAGGAGGCAGCCAGCCTTCCGCCCCGCCCAGCTGGCTGTTTTGTGTGATGGTTTCTCTTGAGTCAAAGCTGTTTCTGAAAGTCAAGCACCTTTTTTTGCATTGGCCTGGCTCCTGCTTCCCTCTGCATGACTCACCGGCTGATGCGGTGGTTTACGTTTGGAATAGTTTGCCCGTTCTGGACTTTGCCGTGCGGGTGCCAGTAGCTAACGTGGGAGCTGCTAGGGAATGGCACTGGCTGTCACTAGGGGTGTTGTCCCCCCAGGGAGTGACATGGAAATGCAGCTAGAGCTACAGTAGCTATCGACAAGGCTGTCCTTGAACTGGGTGGAAGATTTTGAATACTGGTTCTTATTTTTATCATCGAAAGAGCAATATATAATGTGCAGTATTTTATATAGGCATATAATGGGGCAAAAAGAAAAATATGAAAATAGAAAAATTGATAATACCAATTTCTTTTGAAATTTAAATAAGTTTATTATGAATTTATATAGCCCTCCTCCCTCCTTTTAAGAGACATATTTTTCTTCTATGTTGGAAGTTAAGCCATGAGATAAAGGAGGGGTGACGGCGTCACATGTTACAGGGGAAAAACCTGGAACTTGACAGGAGCTGACATTAACTGAATGCAAAATGGCTTCAGGCTGATGCGTGTCACTGAAATTGAGGTTAAAACATGACTTTGGGAAGTGTTTACTTTTATTTCCTTTTTGAATTTATATTTAAGGAAATAACTTACAGAAAAAGATGTGTCTCATCTACTTTTTTTCATTAGAGTCCAGTGTTGTTGAATTTTTTAAAGCACTGGTAAATTCTCCCTCCTAATTTTTCTTCTTCCAATTTTCTACTTACCGCCATCGCTAAGGCTAGGAGGAGACCATCGGAGAGCTGTAGATTTTAAATCTGGCTGCCCTTCAAAACGAAACTGAACCAAACAGAGCAGCAGCATGTTTTGGTTATTGCAAAACAGTGTCAAAAACTGTCTTGTACTTCTAGCATCCACTTTTTCTTCTGATGATAAGATTTTAATCTATAAAGAGAAAACTCACATCTGTGTTATATGACATGAAGGTTTGGTGGCTTGTTTCTTAATTTTCTTACTGGAAATTGAAGAAAAAGTAAGGAGAAAAGCAAAACCCCATTATTTGGGACTGTAACCTAGGTCCCCACCTAACTTAGGGGTTACTGTAATTAGTGATGATAATAGGCTTTCCGAGTGTGTTTTTCTGATTCTAATTTGGCCCGTTGTGGTTTAGACTAACAACATAAACACATGGAGGTATTGTAACTACAGTAAGCTCCAAACATAACTTGCAGGTCTGCGTATTTTTCTTCCTGTACAAAGACCTCTTCTGTAGGCTACGGCCATCTTTCTGCCCATGGCATGCCTAAAGACACCCAGAGGGTGTGAATCCCCACGGGCCTAGGTTCAGCGTAGACACCAGGCAGCTGGGACAGGTGTACTCGACACCAAGGGGTCAGGGCACAGTCCCTCATCCTCTGGGTGTCCTCGTTCCTGATGTGTTAATCGCAACGTGGGGATGGCTCTGAGCTTTCGCTGCTCCCAAACAGTGTTTTATTCCTCCCGTCCTTTTGCTTTGAAGGCATGAACAGCTTGACAGGGGGGCTTGAAATTCTGCTGGGCGTGGATGACCTGCTGGGGGGCGGGGGCCGGGTGGGGGTCTCTGTCTTCACAGCTCACAACCTGCACGGGCTGCGCGGGCGGCGGCTTTCTCTGCGGAACTCTCTGCCTTGGCATGTCACCCTCACTGCGTGGCTTGGGCAGCGACTTAGACGTGCATGTCGGAACGGTTTCTTAGACAATTACTGTTTCACTTCTTGCCTAATCTTCTTTCCCTTCTGTCTGTAGAAATATTATGGGCTGGATTCAAAATGGGGTGACATCGAGCAGTGGATGGTAGGCCTCAAATACAATTTTAAGACGTAAATGGTTTATAATTGAATTCTTATGCAGTTTAATTATGTAGATAGATTCCTATTGCACCATAATTTAATACTGAGAGATTTTCTTCCGGGGATTTCTGCATCTGGTCTCTGGTTGTTTACATCCCCAAATGAGCCTGCTTAGGTACGCCTTGGCCAGGCATTTTGTCCCGTCTGTTCAGGAGCCACCGACTGCTGAAGTCTCCAGGCCATCAGTCTGTGGGGTCCCCGCTGCCACGACCCCCCTGCACTCCGTGGGCAGAGGGCTGTCCACAGGAGACTCAGGAGACTCAGGCTGGGCACGTGTCCCCGGGTTTGAGAACTTCCCGGCGACCTTGCTGGCTACCACCCCGGCTCGCCAAGTCCGGCTGGAGCCCGAGAGGTGCACTATGCTCCCTTTCCTTCCTTCGTGATGCCACCAGCTGGCCTCCCCCTCATCCGACGTCACCTGCTCTTGCTGCTGGGCCCCTCCTCACCCTGCCCGCCATGCCTGCTGAAACCGCTGCTCTTTGGTGAGAAAATTCCTTTACCTTCTCCACCTGTTTCCTAGAACCACCCTCCACCTTCCTAAGTCAGGTGAGAGCCAGCTCACCCCTAGTGAGAGTCCCGCTGGCCCTCCCAGGAGGCCACGGCGCCCACAGAGGGAGGCTGTGGAAGGTGAGCGTTCCGTGTGCCTTCCCCCGGTCCCAGAGCGCACGGAGCACTAGTGAGTTCATCGGCCTCCTGAAGAAATAAAAAATACAATCTTACATCAGGACTTTACAAAGTACAGATTTCAGAATATCTAGTGAGTTCATTCCGCTGCCTCCTGGCGTGTTGCTTTGTTGAATGCCTCATGGATAGCACCCCACGCTTTTAGCATTTGCGAACCTGGCCAGGGTGCAAACGCCCTGTTAAATGTTCCTTAGACGTAAAATAAGCAAAGGAAAATGCAAAATTATCTCCTAACGTCTTAGATACTGCGTATAATATAAAAGAGACTAGTTGTTCAAATATAGAGAATACACACTTCCTTTAGTGAAAAAAATGATTAAATCTAACCTGCGTTATAAGCCATCATTTTAGGCTTACACGGCACAGGCAGATGTATTTTTACCAACTCTTAAGACACAGTTAAAGGATGCATCATTGTTTTATATGCCACGGAGAAGGAAAGAAAATGTTGTTAATTATAATTGTGAGCAACTTTGATTATAGTATATTCCCCAACTTCAGAGGTGTTCAAGCATGAAAACCTGTGTGTGCCTTTGAATCCACAAAATATAGTAGATAGGGTGATCTTTATTCGATCTTTTGTGGAAATGATTTATCTTCCAATTCCCAAAGAGAGAGAGTAAGGTTGTGAACATAAAGGAAAAAGTAGGTTGATTTAAATGGACCAGATTATAGAAGTTAAGAAAAAAATTAAGACCCAGACCAGGCACAGTGGCTCACACCTGTAATCCTAGCACTTTGGGAGGCCAAGGTGGGAGGCTCACTTGAGGCCAGGAGTTCAAGATCAGCCTGGGCAACGTAGCAAGACCCTGTCTCTAAAAAATAAAAAAATTAGCCTGGCGTGGTGGTGTGCACCTCTAGTCCCAGCTACTTGCTAAGGCAGGAGGGTCGCTTGAGCCCAGGAGTTTGAGGTTGCTGTGAGCTATGATCACGCCACTGCACTCCAGCCCATACAACAGAGTGAGACCCTGTCTAAAAGAGAAAAAAAAAAAATTAAGACCCAGGTTCTGCCCCAGCACACAGTTTTCAAAGCAAAATGAAATGTGCCAATTATTTGTGTGTTTAAGAACCTCCCCCTTTTATCATTTTCCAGTGGTTTAATTAAAGCGTTTAAATGAAAACAAGGCATATGTTTATTTGAAATGCTGTATTATGTTGCAATGGGACTATCTAGGCTTTTGAAAAGCACCTATGCTGTGTCTGTCTGTCTCTAACCTTTTCCAACTGTTTCCTCCACTGTTTCGGTAGGAAGACAGTGAGCGCTACTCTCGTAGATCCCGAAGAAACACATCGGTTAGTACTGTGCTCATTGCTTCCCTGGGCAATCTGATCGAAGTCGAATTTGTACTTTTAGTGACTGAAATATATACAGCATCTCTTACTGTTTATGAAAGAAATTAATGATATTACCCACACAAAGACTATGAACTGGGCTATTGGCATATTGACCTAAATTTGGTAAGGAGAGTGTATTTGAGAAATTTGTAAGTATTAATGTATTTATGACAGTTTTAGTGCTTTTTTTGCTATTGGTTAGGTGTGTATAATTTGCATAGTAATACACACTGAGGCTGTGTATTTTTACCTGTAAGTAAATAATCCCACTTTAATGAAATTAGTTTAAATCCATATCATCCATAAACAGTCCTACGAAAACAGAGGCGCACGCAGCCCATGTTGTCGAGGACCTCGGCTTGTGACAGCCGAGATTTTCGGAGGCGGCTGGCCCACCCACTGCTGTGGTGTTGGACCGGCCACATCCCTCTGTGACTTGGACGTTGGTTTCTTTGTGTATGTTATATTGTCACTTCACGGTTGTTTTCATCCTTTCTTTTAATAGGCTTCTGACGAAGATGAGCGCATGTCAGTGGGTAGTCGCGGAAGCCTGAGGGTCAGTAACCGTGACTGAGTTTGCATGGCACAGTGTGTGGTCCGAGTGCTTTGCTTTTCCATCCTGCATTCGTATTTCGCATCCATGATCCCTGTAGTCCGATAGTCAGTATCTAACCAACAGGTCGCTTGTTTAAAATCTAATCTATGGGCGATGTTTCTTTGCTGTTGCAGACAGATTGTTAATGCACGTAGGCACGTTGGTTGTTTCTTTCTCCCGAGAGTGGAAGTCATCATTTTTCTATATTGGTCCACATCAAAACCACCAGGACCTTCATTAACACAGTGTTGTCAGCGTTGCTGGTACGGTCATGGTCGGCAGGAGCAACGGCCACTCCATTTCACTTAGGGACTATACGGAGCCGAAAGCCTGTTTTTCATTGTTGTGACAATTAAATCATAATCACTCCGTGACTTCTATATAAGCACTCAGTGTGTGTTTAACTTGGCTATTTATAACAATAAAATAGCATGACACGTTGTCCCTGTGCTGTTAAGACGACTCTGTCGTTGTCCCTGTCCTTGCAGTGCCAACAGCAGATCCGTAGTGATTTTGCCAGAAAGTTACCATTCCAATGTGAAGCAGAGGAAGATTTACGTAACCAAAGTATAATAAATGCAAAGCTCAGTTTACAAAATCTGTAGACAAGGCACAGATATCACAGCTGCAGAGCAGGCCCAGGAGAAGGTTGAGTCCTTGAAACCAAGTGACAAAAACACTGTTTCAGGACTGGGGGGGAGTGGCCAGGTGAGGCGAGGACTCGGATTTAACCTTATGGGGGACGTTGGTGACATTGACAAGAACTTTTTATGGGAATGTTGATTAATATGGTTTCAAGAGAGAACAGGAGAGAGACTGAGACAGAATCCAAAACTCTCTATCAAAAAGTATCATCTTCAGAGCTGTGATCTTCCTGAAACGGTGTGCACTTACGGCTTTCTGGGAAAAGAATGTTCACTTTCTTAAGATTCTTCGGGGCTTCCTGGACCCAAAGAGTTTACTGCAGTATTAATGAGTATGTTGGGGTTATGCCAACATTCATCTCCTTTTCAATGATTTTGACCAGAAATGAGTTTAATTTCTTTGCTGGACACCGTTCTTTGCCAGGACATCAAGTATATTTGGTTTAAGGTATGAAATTCCGTGTAGGCGGTCCACAGTTAGGGTGCTAAATAGGAGGAGGAGACAGTAGGTGGCATTTTCGTTTTCAGCTACGTAGTTTGCCACACGACTCTTCCTCATGATGTGCTTGATCTAAAGAAATACACTCTCTTTAAAAACCACCAAACTTGAGAACTTGGACTCTGGAGATGAGAGTCAAACCTCCTAATTTTTATAGGCCCAGAGCAGCTAAGAGGCCTGCTCGGGGTCACGGTTCTCAGTGACAAGGCCAGTGCCATGCTCAGGGGCCTGCGGGCTGCATGTCCTGTCTGTGCCGGCTGCCCCATCTCTGTCCCGTGCCACTTGCTGCAGCCGAGCAAGGCACCCGACGGCCCTGCTGAAAGGACTTGCATCTCGCTCCGTCTCTGTGCATGGTCAGTTTGTTCTGCTTTCGTGTATCTAAATATTCTGAAATCTGTACTTTGTAAAGTCCTGATGTAAGATTGTATTTTTTATTTCTTCATTCTCAAAACACAAGCCTTCTTCATTCAATGATGATAAACCCTAAAAAGGGTGGTGGGTGGGAATTTACTGTCCTAGTGTTTGTATGGATGGTCTGCTCAGAAGATCTAGATTTTGGATATCATAAGCTTTTAATTTTCCTTATTTAAAAATTGACAGTGATACCTCTGTTACCCTTTTCCCTAATATCATTAGAATGTAAGATGCAGAGGAGGAAGTAAGCTTTCTCATACTGTTTCAGATTTCACGAATTACAGCAACCTCTGCCGTGGAAGCTTTAGTTAATATTATTGGATTTTATGGTAGCTATCATTCGAATGTAACTTTCTGTAAATAGACGCGAGATCCTAAAAGTTACGGAAAAGTGCCTTTTGTTAAGGTTTTGAAGATTGCTTGCTTTTCTGTTTTACTTAGCTTTTTAATTTATTTTTGGCAACTCTCTCTTCTGCCGTTTGCCTCTTCCATCCTTCTTCTGACATTCACAGCCCGACTTGGAGTACGGGGCTCCCTACGCCTGGGTGAGATGGTCGGATGAACTTTGCCGTGTGACCTTAACCGTGTGGTGTGGCTGCTAATGACCTGTGGCGTTTCCACTGATTTCATGAGTGCTTTTCTAAAACCCAAGTACATCCTTGTCCGTCTGCCAGTCTTTGCCTGGGGGACCATTATGTCGGGAGGGCAGGTGCACCCTCCGGAGTGCCGGTCTTCCTGCCAGGGCCTCCTGGGTGCAGCCCTGTCTTCCCCACGGGCTCTGGAGCCCAGGCACTGGTGCACGAGTGCTCCCTCGCCAGATGGTGCGTGAGCACCAGCTGTTTGCGCACCTTGTGTAGCAGCTGTGCATGCCAACATGGAAAGACAGTGTCTGCTTTCAAGGAACTCAGATCAAGGATTCCTGATGCCTCTGAATTTCCTTTAAAAGATTAAATGTAAAGTCATTTTACCTAATGGAAAACCCATTATTTTCTAATCTGTGTCCATTCAAATTAAATGCATGATCTGGCTCTTTTCTCAGAAAGCCCTTTTTGAGGAGAGACCCCAGTGCCAGGAAGAAAAACAAAGGGTTTAGATTTAAATTCAGAATTACTATTTGTATATACCGTCTGTGAGAGTTTCTGTGCCTTAACGCTTCCCTGAAAACCTGTAAAATTTACACCTGAAAGGAGAAAAATTTCTCAGCAGAAAGCACAGCTCAGCATTAACGTGATTTGGAACTGAAGTTATGAGAGCAGATTATACACCGCTTCACATTAAGGACTTCACATAAAAGCATCTTGTGTTTCGTTTATTCCATTGCATTTCAAGATTATTTAGCAAATTTTTTTTTAGTGAATAGCGCCGTACGCGTGCATCTGGCGCTCTGAGCCTGCTGCGAGGCTGCTGTTCTGCGCTCACCAGAGAGAGCAGGGCTGGAGCGGAGCCCTGCTAAGCCCCTGCAGCCCCGGCTCCCGCTAAGCCTCTGCAGACCGCCTGGCGAGGTTTAGATTTGCCCGGGCAGTGAAAAGCACAGAAACGTGTAATCAGACTCAGAAAGTGCCTTTCACAGAATGCTACTTATCCTCGAGCACTTCCACAATCGCCCTGCTCGATGACAGCATTTCTGTGACACTGTAACTCGAGCAACCCCGCTGTTCTTTAAGGAATTAAATGTATTAGCAGTGTGTCCCTAGATTATTACTCTTTTTATTTTAAGTTCAAAGCAGCTGTTGTATGTGTTAGCAATGGTCAGGAACACATTTTGGATTTTGTTTTTATTGTCAGTCTCATTCTTTTTAAAAATTAAATGGAATGCATCAGGTATTGCACTCAAGAGTTTTGATTTTTGCCCTTCTTGTATTTTTTCCCATCTCTGATGCCCTTTAAATGTGCTCTGTCTTTTGACTCCTGTAGAAAAATAGACATTAACGTTAATGTAAAAAGTGGACAGTTCACTTTTGCATGGTCACGTGGGAAGTTCACCGATGCCTTGGTGACACTGCATGGAGGTCATTCGCATTAGCACTCAGACTAATCACAAGTTACCATTAGAATAACTGGTTTTGATAGGACATTTACTCTTGTATCTTACTTATCCTAAATTAGAAAATGCTAATTAATGAATGTCCTCTTTATTTTGTTCTCTCTCCTAGCAGTGTTTCTCAGTGTTAATGTGTGTAAGATTCACCTGGAGTGCTTGTTAAAATGCCTATTCCTGGGCCCTCTAGGTATTCTGATTTCCCAGGTGAGGGCCCATGCTCCTAAGAAGCATGCCAGGTGAGGCAGGAGCATCGCTTGAGCCCAGGAATCTGAGGTCACAGTGAGCTGTGATTGTGCCACTGCACTGCAGCCTGGTCGACAGAGTGAGACTTTGTCTCTTAAAAAAAAAAAGGAAGCATACCAGGTGACCATGACGCAGGTAGTCTGCAGACTGGCCCCCCGAAACACAGCCTGGTAGCGTGGAACCATTAAAGTGAACAAGCATGTGTACCACATAAAACCACACAGTACAATGTTGTAAAAAGAATTCTATAGCGCAAAGCTAGGTAAACGTGAAATTAATATGCTATCTGTAGACTTCTTATTCAAATATTGTTATGGTTAATTGTCATCTCTCCTTATCTCTCCTTCCATTATGCCACGTAGAAATAGCCCCACCCATCTAAATAGAACACGTAAAAACACAATTAAGAGGAGAAAGTTGGTGGTGTTCTTTAAGAAGGTCAAAGTACTTTTCACTGTGGAGATACAGTCAACCAGACACATTCTAGGAACATAGTCTGGGAATGTATTCCCTATGACAGGATCCCATTTGCACAGACCTGGGTGGGTGTTCCACAAAGCCTGCAAAGCAGGAGTTTTTCCTGCATTTTCATGGAAGGCTAGAAGAGAAACGGTGACGGATGAGGGGGTGCAATGGCCCTCCCAGCTGTTGCTGCAGGCTGAGTTGTAGGAAAGACCAAAAGGAAGAATTCCTCCAAAGCAGTCTGCATGTTATAAGCAACAGTGAAAAACCAGAGGGCTTATTTATATAGTACATTTTTCTTCCTCATTTATTAGTAAAGGAAAAATCATCACAAATTGATAGATGTTATCCTCCATTATCATATTAATTTTTTTTCCAGAAACTAGTTTCCAAAGAGATAACCAGGGAATAAGGTTGAGGTCTGAAACATACCAGTCCTTGGCATTGTATTTTCATGTCGGATCATCTTGTCGGTGAACACATGAAAGGAAATGAGGCTAAGTAAATCTCCTGCCAGTCTCCAAAGGTTTTTACTATAAAATCTATTTCAGAAATGTTTTCATGTTACTCATAGAGTTCTCTAATTTAATGAGGAAGGATTTCTACATTTTGTTTCAAAACTTCAAATTCATTGATTTTTTTTGAGCTGTAGCAAAGGTAAATATATAGTTCTATAGTCAAGGTTTCATGAAACTAGATTTTTAATCTGTCTGGAAATTCAGTTATTTATTCTGTGTTAATGTCATGGCTGCCAAATATGTGCTAAACGTCACCCCCGGCAAGAAACCGTGTCCCGTAGCTCCTGCGTGGTAGGCACCTTCCACGTGTGTTCACATATCTGTCCAGTTGTCACACGCTTCACAAGGACCTGTTCTAGGTGCTCGCAGTACTCATTTTCATCGCGTGTGATCCTCACAGTGGCCTTGTAAAGCGTATGTTATTACGCACATTTTTCCTGCAGAGGAAGTGGAGGTTCAAGTGGGTTAAATAACTTGCTTAAGGTCACGTGACAGAGCATCTGTTTGGAATTTGGACATGAGTCCATGACCTCATGGCATCTCCTTCCATTTTTACCATTTACGTAGAGCACTTCTCCTTTTTCTGTCTCGAGAGATGTTTTTGTCTCCAATGCCTGATAGCGCTTGCCTTGCTTGAATCGGCAGAAATTTCCTTGTAGATGGATTAGAGCACTTTTAGAAAGCCCACGCTGGGGCCTAGGGGACCTTGGGCTGAGAACGGAGAAGAGAGGGAAGGTAGGCGTGCACGGAACACCATTGTTCCCCTTCGCTCTGGAGGACAGATTATGAAATCACTTAAGTATGTCCTTGGATTTCATTTTGAAAAGCAAAGTAGGAAGACTGGATGAATGAAAACCACTACAGAGGACATACCCCACGAAGAACATTTTTTCCATGATGAACTTGTGCATTTATAGATCGAACAGAAACTAGTTCCGAATCTTCTGAATATAATTTCACAACGGGCCATGATTTTCAAGGACTCACCCTGAACCAGGAACTGAGAACGCATCGACTCAGGCCGGGTCGCTGCCCACGGGGCTGGTATGGTTCTCGGCCTTCTCAGAAGCGAAATGTCCGCAGCACTGTCATGAAACAGGAAAGGAGAAAACTGCCGGGGACAGCAGCTGCCCCAGGCCCAAGTGTCCACCCCACGGGAGGGACCGGGCGCTGCCTTCAGGCCCAGAGTGACATGTGACATGAAGCCTACTGACTGTGCTGTTTTCTCTGAGTTGTGTGGAGGGGAGGGGCGGCAGACTGGGGTTTGTACTGCCCTGCACTTGTCATTCACGTGCTCACTAGGCTCACTCACCCCTCCTTGCTCATTTGTGCGTGTGTCTTCATTTGCGTACTGACGTCAGTTATTCTCTTTTCTTCGTTGAAACAGACAAATGGTTACGATGGAGAATTACATGGACCACAGTCCCTGCATAGAAGATCTGGCAGGGTTAGTATAGTAAATTTGCATGGCACGAAATTCAGACAGGTTGCTTTAAAGCTTCTAAAACATATTGCTACGTTTAGCTTCTTTGCTTTTTTTTTTTTTTTT
>VBSM01003186.1:5305128-5321746 GCA_008086735.1 Cheirogaleus medius
GACTCTGACTCAAAAAAATAAAAAAAAAAATTTTTAAAAAAAGGAAGGTTTTATTAAATGTGTATTTTCAAAAACTCAGGTCCAAAATAATTGGTCTCCTGGGTCTCTCCTCCTTTTCCAGGAATTGTTCCCCATTTGGGGTTTCATTTGTGTTTTTAAAAATATTTTTCTCTTGTAAATGTGTCCAGGAAGCAATTTGGAAGGTTTTCGTGCATAACCCGACTCCTTCGTCTTTGAGGCAAGGACAGAACAGTGTTATTTCCCTGGCGCTCCCTCTGCTGTTTCCTGTTTTTATAAACCCAGCATCCAGGCCCAGCCCTGAGGTGCTCGCCGTTTTAGCTTTAGGTAGACGAGTCCCATCCTAACACGAGGAAGCCGTGTCAGAGGTCCAAGTACAGGTCATGTTTTGGAGGTTGAATTGTCACCTCCCTCGCATGCAGACTGCAGTCGCTGAGTGACTCACCGCCCGGCCACGCACCCCGTCTGACTCACGGGCCGTGCCCTGCGAGCGGGTCGAGATGCTGTTCCATGGCTGAGTCTGTGCACAGTGGTGCTCGCCTTTGAATTCCAGCACGTCCCCTCGCGGGCACTGCCTCGCTGACACACGTCCTGGGCGTGGGCTCCCCTTTGGCGAGGAGGGCACAGGCCAGCACCTGCAGAGTGCCAAGCCGAACGCCAAGCCAGCCCCGCGGCTCCCTGTCCTGGGTCGGGTGTGGCTGGGAGCCCGAGATGGAAGTGAATGCACTGTCTCTGCTGCTCTCTTCACAGGTGGAAACTGTGCGCTAAATACCCCGAAGTGCTTTGTTAACCTCAGCTTCCGAGTTGTCCCTTTCCTTGCTGCTGTTGGTGGTGTTGTCCTTGTTACCGTTCTGTGTCATTCCCCGGCCCTTTCGTCCAGGAATGCCTGAAAAGAAATGACTAGAAAATAATCATATTTCAAAGCTGCTGGCATTTACTGTTTCAAAGTTAAAAAATCATCTCGGGACTTACCTTTCTTGTAAAGTTGTGAGTTTGCGTCTGTCAGATTTAACTGACAACGCGGTGCCTTCTCACTCTTGCACAGTGACTCGGCTTTCATGGTAACCGAAAGCACCATGGTGGCCTCCTTGCTTATTATTTGCTGATGTTTTTTTCCAAGGCATCTAAAACCTGCCCTTTGCTTCTGTCCTGCAGCGCTCGCGTCTGCACCGCGCGGCCCGGCCTGCGGGGAGCTACCGGGTGCGTGCGCCCCGCCCGGCACCCACTGCGCATGCGCGCCGCCTTGCTGCGGAACCGCACCTTTGCTCCGAGCTTACACGTGTCCGTGGCGCCTGTCGGTCCCTTTGGCCAGATCTGGGTTTTATCTCTCTGGACAGCTGATAAAACTGTCACGCTGCCCCAGCCTCTGAGATTATTAGCAATGGAACCAGGGCAATGTTTGATTTACCTGTTAGCAGAAAGCAAGCTGGCTTTTTAATGTGTTGGTAACCTGGGCAGAGGTTCATCATGTCACTGTATTTCTTTGTAAATTCCGTGTTCTGAATACGGATTCTTAAGCTATGTAGGAAGCAAACTAAATATTCAAAGTAGCCATACTGCATTGTCAAGAACTTTCTAAATTTCCACCAGATTGTACGCTTATGAATCAGATATATAAATGGCCGAGCAAACCAGTGTGTCCTCAGGGGAAAACAGGGAGAATTTAAGTTCCTTTAAACTGGGCAAAGTTTGACATCATCACGTGCGGTACTGTAAGCTCCTGTTTATCCACAGTGATTAATCACATAATATTTTCAAGCTAACCAGATATTCTGTTTTCTACTAAGCGACTTTTAAAGAGTTATAAAATATTCGTCATTAAAACTACAGTTAACATAGTTTAATACTTTATTTCAAAGTCACCTTCACCTTAGATTAATTTCTTAAACATCGTGTATGAGGACGCCGTAACAAAATTTAGGATGTTTGAATTATGTGTTCGTTTTAAATCTGGATTAACAAGTTTTAACTTAGCATGGAATGTTTTTCAAAATAATGGAGATTAAATGGCACACAGGTTGGCAGCAACTAAAACTTCTCTCTCCTCTGATTTTCGCATGTTCCTTGTGCTCCACGGCTCTTGAGAGAAGAGCTGGAAAAGGTGGCTTCGAGCCTCTCCTGCATGATGGTTTTCAGGACATTCTCCTGGCACGTGTCGATCTTTCTTAGCTTGTGTTTTCTGGGTACTCTTGGAGAAAGGAAGGCGCCCATCCTGACAGTCTGTTCTGGTCACAGGCGTCCGTGTTCGACGAGAGCAGCCTTGGCGTAGCGCAGTGGAGCAGGGCCGGCGGCTCCCGTGCTGTAAGGCGCTTTCTGCGTTTCCCGCCCACCCCTGTCCCGTCCTGCATGGCCCTGGGGATGCTCTTGGGGTGGGGTCCAGCCGCTGGAGATGACTGATGTCACAGGGAGGAAATCCTGTCTCGTCTCCATTTTCTATTGTCATAAATGTCATGGATAACGTGACTCGTGGAACCTCTGGTTGTCGGTTTAGTGTCTTCGCTCATCGCTGAGGTCAAAGGGAAACTGATCTGAATTTCGTTCCCTCTGCCGTCTTCTGTCTTCCCCTCTAACGCGCTGACCGTACTAACAAGCAGCGATGATGTGCACTTAAAATAATAAAAGGAGAAGAAAAGGGATTTGGCAGGCCACAAATTGTTTTCATCTCTGAATGATGGAGGAAGGTGAACAAATTTAAAGACTTGAAATAATACACATATTTAATTTCCTTTTAAAAAATGATTTTTGTCTTTTCACCTCTTTTTTCAAAGGATTTGAAATGATAGGCTCAGCTACCAGAATAAAGCGGGTACAATAAATATTTGTAAATGCATGGATGAGTGAGTGAGCAAAGTAATAAAATAGAAAGGTGAGAGAGTCTGTGGGAGTGAGGGGGTGAGCTTGCCTGTCCCGAGGACCCGTGGGTGGATGCACCTGTGCTCGGAGGCCCCTGCACAGTCCTGCAACGCTGCGTTCAAGCCCCACCTGAAATGCAGTGGTTTGCTAAGAAGTGCTTGAAATGCTTTTATAATTTTGCTTTTGAAATTAATTAGCTACCTAATTGTGAAGTCCATTTTTGTGATTTACTATGCTATTTGTTCAACCGTCATGGATAGTCACAAATTTTTACGAGGCAAGCCAATCTAACCTACAGTTTTCTTTAAAATATAATTTTTATGAATATTAATCTAATACTCCGTTGACATAACACTAGTTTTTGTTGACATCTCATTGAATACCAATTTTTGTATTGCAGAAATTGTGTAATGTAGTAGAGCCCACTATACTAAACGTTTTCCCCAGTTCTCGCACATTTTCGTAGGCGGTTAGAAAGCTCATCAACTGTGCCTACAGGCTGAGATGGCCCTGCCCATGATATGGTGGATAAAGTACAACTGAATGATCTTCTTTTATCAGAAAAGAGGGAGCATACTAATTCTTTAAGAGAATTTTCCCCAAGCACTAAGTGGTCTTCTGGTGGCCTGAGTAGAATTTCTCGGGTCTGGCAGGATGGGGGGCTCATATATGCTCTGTAAATGCTACCGTGTTACCTTCAAGGTGAACTTCTAGAGTCACTGGCCCTTACATCCTTGGCCCTCCCTCATTGCTCTTTTGTGAGCAGTGATTTCTGTGCTTCCGGCCTCCCTTGGGGATTGCCTGGGAGCACTGGCTTTAGCAGAATTAAGGAAATGAAAGGTCATCTCATCCTGGCAGCACAAAGGCCTAAAATAGGACTGGTAAGCTCTGCTGTCGTCAAAAACTCAGCACCGTGAGTAAGAGGAAGGGACACAGGGGTTCCTGAGTGCCTCACCTCACCCATCCTTTCCCTGAACCCTCACGGTTCCCCTCCAAGTGTTTCTTACATTTCAGGGTGTGCCTTGGGAGAAAGCCTCCCCAGTTCTTGGTCCAGCTTATGGGGAGGCTGCAGCTCAGGCATCTTGTCCTTCAGCCCAGAGCAGAGTCCAGCGAGAACCTGGCCCCTGGGCCTGAGGCCCCAGTTGCTTCAACCTCAGGGTCCAGGCTGACCCCAAGCCTGCACAGACAGTCCTGGTCCCACTTTGAGGGACTCGCCCCTTCCCCTGGAAGACTAGGAATTGCCCTCTGGCAACCCCTGAGGCAGGACTAACGGCTGTGTGAATTAGTCATTTGACACACTGCAACACAGTTGTCACCGGCAGTGTCATCTGATCCAGGAGCCAGGGAAGATGTTTCTAGCAAAAAGTGAAAGTAGAGAAAAAAAAACCCAACATGCATCTCTCTCTTAACCCCAGCACCTCCCTGTGGCCTGTGTCCTTACTTCCATGTCACAGATGACAGACCAGGTGACTTATCTGTGATCATGTGTGGCCAACAGGAGATGGATTGTAGTTCAAACTCAGAGCTTTCTGACTTACATCAGCCCTGCCTTAGCTAGCACGACTCGCCCACATAGAGCAACACGTGGACCTCCGTGGTGGAGAGTTTTGCTTTATTCTTTCCCGCATGGTCAAGGCAGGTCGGCCTGAGAGCTGTTTCGATGAGGGAAACTTGGGCTGGCAGTAAGCCCTGTCATCAACAATCTGCCGTGTCCTTGCACCATCGGCCAGGGCGTGAGAGACACAGAATGTAGTAGGATTTCTCTACGGTGTCCGTATCAGTAAACCCTCAGGGGAAATTCTTCTGCCTTAAAGTGCTGACGTGGTTTCCTCTATTTTGAATGATAAAGCTAACAGGTGAGGCTAGTGATACAGGTAAATCTCTTGCCTGTACCGCATGTGGCGGTGATGTCTCACGTACGGAGTGCACATAGCAGTGTTACCTGTGCATCTTGAAAAACGTCTTGCACCGGAGCTGAGTGTGTAGCGAATATTTACCGAGCAGGGGAATGGGTGTAGACAGGACGGGTCTGGAGAACCTGCCCATCCTGACCACAGCCCTGTAAAACACTTAATGCTTTTAATTAACATATGATGGTTATTGATAGTCTAAAGTTGAAATTGCTCATTCAGTCAACAAGTTTATTTCTTGAGTGCGCTGGCCCTTATCTGGTCCCAGGTCCCTGGTGGGGAGACAGACAAACTAAGAGCTGGCATTTGAGATGAGACCCCGAGTGCCCCGAAAGATCCAGGGCTCCTTGTAACTTGCATAAGGATAATGCCTGCAGGTCAGCGGAGGCCCTGAGGTCCGCGGAGGGAGTGGTTGGCGCCTGGCACAGGCTGGGGCGTCCAGGGGCTGGGGTGGAGCCCCCCCCCCCCATCAGCAGTGCAGGGTGCTGCTCGAGTCCCTCTCTCAGACGCTCCTCAGTAGGGTCAGGATGTGCTCGGTGCTTGCGACCAGAAAGTGTCCAAACCCTGCCCCCACCACCGCGCCTTGCTCAGAGGAAAATAAGAGTTTTCTTTAATAACATGAAAATGTATCTAAGACCAGAGCAAGTCAAAGGTAGGCAGGCAGAGCCGCTAGGGGATTTAGTTGCTGGTGTTTTCCTCCACCAGAAGTGAGGAAACTCAGAGAGATGGATGGGCAGGTGCACACAGACGGGCACCCAGGTGGCAGGGAATCTCGCACTTTAAGAAAGCCGTACGCAATTTGTATCAACCCTAAATCTTACTTTGTTTCTGCTTGGAAAGGCAGAGAAGCAGAACTTCCCAGTGCTCGGGCACTAGGCACCTCGGCCTAACGCTCAGTTTCCGCACCGCAAGGCGGCCTGGGTGCTCAGAATGGTTATCTCCGCGCCCGCGGGGTGGCTCTCTGTGCATAAACCAGGGTGACTGCACATCCAAGCTCAACAGATGCTGTGTGTTATTTTCTTCTTACTAACTCCGAGAATTCTGTATTCCTTTGATAATGTAATTAACTTATTTCTCTTCTTGGTCGCACTTAATCTGAGTGTACGTTTGCTCGCTACCTAACCTCTTTTCCTCCTGCGTGTGTGTGGCTGACCTCCACAGCTAACTGGCCTCTGTTCTCCTTGCCTCTTTGCTGACCCTGTTCCTTTGTTTCTGGCTGCGCGTCCCGGCGGCGGCTGTGCGGCAGCCCTCGGAGTGCAGCGGCCACCTCAACTCCGGCTCCCGCGCCTCCTCCAGGGCCAGCTCTGCGCGGGCCAGCCCCGTGGTAAGTCCGCCTCCTGGCCTCGCCCCAGGGCCTTCTCCCCTTCCTCCTCCTCCCCTTCCTCCTCCTTTTCCAGTGGCTCCAAATTTAGAATATTACTATTTGATGCTGTTATTAGGATTACACTGCTAAATTTTTCAAGGACCGTAAAAGAAGTTGTTAACAGTCCTTAGCGGAGGGACACTGTGCAGTGGGGGGGGGGGGAGGATGGAGCCACGTGCATGGAGGTGTGGGTTTTTATTATTTATAGATGTGACGGTTTGACTTTGAGCATTTTGTTTGAAACATTATCTGTTGTCAGACCCAGGCAGTGTTTAAAGTAAACCTCGGGCCTGTAAACGCTGGGACGTTTCTAGTTCTGCTGCATTCGTCCCCTGGGTTCCCAGGTCGCTCAGAATATGCACGTTCGCAGGCCTGCACCCTGCTACTCTACCATTCTTTTAGGGAGGGTTTTGCAGGACGTTTTTGGCCTGGGAGACTGTGGGAACAGGGGAGGGGAGGCTGGCTGGGGAACGGGGGCTGCGGGCCGCAGGGGAGGGTTCCACACTCCGGGCCAACGGCACCCTCCCCGGTAAGCCCTGGGGAGAGAGAAGGAAGATGGGCAAGGCGATCTTCCCCAGCCACAGAGAAGTCTAAATGTGGCTCTGAACTTGGTTACCCAACACCGTACTTCGGTGTGTTGATGCCTCAATGTTCGCAGACTGTTCCTGGTAATCAAACAAGCGGCTGCAGGGCTGCGGTGTCCCCCTTGCACAGAGGTACCTCGCTCAGCCAGTTTTATTTATCGTGCTTGTCATTTGTTTGTGTTTTAAGTCAGATGCAGTCTTTTAAAACTGTGAGATTTCCTACCAAATGCAGATAGCAGCTGCTCTGGGGAAGAAAACAGGGGAGTCTCTGGCAGCTCTAGGGCCACACAAGTGAGGGGAGCAGCCTCTGTCCCCACCCACCCCGTTTTGATGACTCCGGGGCCAAGGCCCAGGCGCCATCCCTCTGTCACTGGGCCCGCAGCGGCGCTTTTCCCCACTGGAGACACGTTTCTCTCCACCATCCCGCCACGGAGCGTGAGCACACCAGAGCCAGTCCAAGAAGGGTGGGCGTTAGCACGCAGCAGCCTGCTTCTTTGCGGAAGCGAAGGCTGTCCCCTCTGTAACCTGCAGACCCCACCCTCATCTCACACGGGACTGTGCCCACCGGGCTCACAGGTGCCCTGGAGACCAGCGAGAAGGGAAAGAGACCCGGTGGCTGAGCGAGGCAGGTGTGTGGCAAACACACAAACTCGGCACCTGCTGCTCCTCGTTAAAAGTCTCCCCAGAACTGATCAAGTAGTAACAGTAAGATACTCAGCTGCTCGTTTTTACAACCTGGCTGGGTACTCTTTATCCTCCTTCCGCCCGGGAGGGAGGAGCTGTCGGTTCCAGGCGGTGTCGGGGTGAGTGTCATGCCAAAGGTGAATGACCCCTCGGTCTGGCCTTCCTCGGGGCAGGGAGTTACAGGCTCAGATGTCACGGCGCTCATTCCTGGCTGGCGACATCTGGCCAGGCACATAAACTTCTTGAGATTCTGGAGAGAAGGGTCTTGACATCCTTAAAAACAAACACAACTGAGAAAATGGGGCATGGTTACCTTGTTTCTCCTTAGCTGGGTTATCCAAGGGATGACACAACTGTTGCAGTGTGGTGGCTCGTGGGAAATGCTGCCCCGCCTGGCACTTCGTCAGGGCTGTGCACCCAGGGCCCCTACGAGTGAGGACGGAGCAGAGAAGGAGGAGGTCACAGCGGGGTGGCCCTGCGGGGCTCTGCGGGGAGTGCCGCCCTGGGGTTGAGACATCTGCTAGAGAGAGAGGAAGGCCGGTGCCCCAGAGGGTGGGGGGAGGGTAGTGCTATTAAAGAGCAGAAGTGACCAGAATGAAGGAAATGGTCACTTGTCCGGCTTTGAGCAAAGCGCTGCGGCGTCCAAGACCACCTAGGAGCACCAGGACCTGGAATCTGCCCCACCCCGGTGCTCCCAGGGCTGCAGCTCTCGGGGACGTGTGACGAGGTTGTGTCTCACTCTCGTTTCCCCCCATCCTGAAGAGGAGCTGTCTCTTCTTCCTCTCCGACACATCCGGGCTCTCCTCCTTGAGGAAGCTGTGGTTCACTCACTCAGTCCCTGAGCACCTAGAATGTTCCGGGCACAGGGCTGTACTGCGAGCAAACACAGAGCTGTCCGTGTCCTCATGGGTGCTCCCCTGATGGTCACACGTGCAGTATGAACCTCAGCAGCGCGGCCGCCAGGGAGAGACGAAGGTGCTCGGAGAGAGTTGGGGAATCGGGAGGTTTGAGGACCAGGCTCGGACCACACATCTGCCCGGGGAAGGCGACACTTCCGGGCCCCACAGTCCCACGGGGAACCCAGGGACCGTTTCTGAAACGTCCATCAGGAGTGTCCCGAGTGGAGCCGAGGTCCCTGCGTTACCTTGCGCATCCAGAGAAAAGCGAAAGACTGTTGTGACTCGTGTCGTGTTGCGTGAAGAGGCAGCGCAGGGACTGGGAGGTAAAATGGGCCTTGAATTGTAAGCACAGGAGTTCAAGCATAAGTCATTCAGGATAATGTCAGTATTATTGGATTTAGAACCAAATGTTTCCACCCTAATGATAGACTCTGCTATCTGTTAAATTTGAAAGAAGATTACCCTAAAAATGGGTGTTTTCCGAGCAATGCTTGCTGTTGTCGGTTTGTGTCTTGGGAGGGACCTTGCAGTGACGTTGCTTAGGCGACCGTGACCCTTCAGGGTCTGGTGTGGCCTGGCTGGGAGTTAGGAATGCCACGAGGAAACGTTCCTTCTGGGCCTGTCTCCTCGAGTAGGGTGTCTCTGTGCACGTGGACAGGACAGGTGCCCATGTATTGTGTTTTGTCTCTAGGCAAGGAGACAAGCAGCTGGTGACCTGGAAAACCTAGCATTTTAAACCTTACGGGGCACCGTGTTTACGTGAGCCTAAGTAGTAAACTCATTTAGACACCATGTCAGAGGTTGGGATGCATAAAATAGTTAATGTGCTCCTTTGAGCATTTGTTTTTGAAAGGAAAAGTTGCCATAAACTAAACCTCCACAGATATTTTTTTAGAAGTGACTATTTCCAGTAGGTTTTAAAAGATGTCTTTGTACACTCAGTTGTGATCGTGAAATATTGATGTGCATGTTTTATAAACCTGTGGGTATGAAGTTTTCCCAGGGGCCTAAAACATTTAGTTTTGCTCAGAGGATGAGAGTGATAAAGTGAGCAGGCTGCAAGGCGTGTGCTGTGGCCCTTTCCAGGGGGGGTGGCCCAGCCAGGGCGTGGCTGGTGTGGGCGGAGCACCTGGGAGCCACCTGTGGCCAGGCATCCCCGGCCCCTACCTGCTCCACGTCCACCTTTGGTGGCGACACCTCCACGTGGACCCCACACCTAGTCATGAAAGAGCCACGACAATGTTTGAAATCCTTTCATGTATTCGGTTCCTTTGCGTATTATTTTCAGAGATAAAATATTGTGTTATGTGTCAGAATTAAACGCACCATCCGGCTTACTGACCCTTCCCTGTGTCGGGGCTTCATGAAAGGGGCGCTTTATAAAGTGGGTGCAGCCGCTCTCTGGGCCTGGCCCAGGCAGAGCCGGCACACGCTGCCCTCTAGCGGGGGCTCGTGTGGGTGCGACGGCCTCCCAGGCGGGGCAGGAGTCCCGAGGGGCTCAACAGACCATGTGCCTGCAGGAAAGTAGCAAATATATGTGTCCCTTTGATTTCAGACAACAAACAAAACGGAATTTAATATGTAATTAACGTTTGTTCTGCAAACCCATTCTAAGGAATAAAAGTCTTGGGCCCAGGAGACTTAATGAATCGGTTCCCCAGCAGGCTAGGTGCCAGTTAGTTCACTTTTCCTTAGTTATTTGAAATTTTAGTTTGAAAAATAGTTCAGGAACATTTTTGCCCCCACGCGAAGAGAAGAACCACGCTCGAAATGCTAAAATCATCCTCACGGCCAAGAACGCTGGCGCAGGGCTCCCTGGGGCTCCGCTAGGCGAGGCGCAACCGTTTCCATCGGAGGCCACCCCCGAGCCCCAAAATGCGTAGTGAGGGCGACGTGGCAGGCACATCTGGAAAAATAATTCTAGGTGTGCACTTTTACACATATCAACACACGCGAACAGACGCAGGCGGTGGGCACACCCGGAGAGTGACCGTCTTTATTGGCGTGACTGCGCTCGTTAGGAGTGAGAAGGGACGTCAGGGAGGCGAGTTGCGAGCGGGCTGAGGCTGGGAAAGCTCCCACGAGACACGTGGCCGTGACTGGCCCTTGGAGAACAGTGGCTGTGGCTAGGTGGAAGGTAGATCCTCTAGGCAGAGGGACCACTGGGAATGCAAGCCCCCCAACCCCGTCCACCCTGCGGGTCTGAGGGCCTCTTCACTCATTTCCTCTCCTGCTCTTAGGACACCAGGGAAGCTGGGTGGATGAGAGTGGGAAGTTCACACTGAGGGCGGTTTCGGGGGCCAGACCCATGGGGCTAAACTTGGATCTGTCAGGCAGGAGACCCTCACGCTTGGCTGTCCTGAGCTATGAGCTGCTTTTGGAATTTGCCTTCTTTGGGATTGCTCGGGTGTTTGGGATGATTCCATTTGCTCCCCTTGATTGGCTGTAACTCCTCAGGGTCTTGTTTTAGCAGCTGCTTCAGGTGTGCTTGCAGGGGAAGGGGAAGGTACAAGGAGTTCGGAGGAGGGGAGGTGGCAACAGTGAGCTTTCTTGGTGGGCACAGGGCAGTCAGGACAGGGGCATTGGGCCCAGCACAGACTCAGGGACCACCAGACAGGAAGCGGCGGTTTGGAGATCACTGTCTCTCCGGCACCCTGACCGTGTGCCCGGCACCCTCACCCCTGGGCTGAGCTGCTGTGGGTCTCTCTGCACCGATGTCGTCATGAGCGGTTTAAGTATTCATGAGCCCTGGCCTCGGCCAGAGCTTGGTCTGGATTTGTCAGACTACAGTCTGAGCCGTCTGCTGCGTGAGCTCACCAGGGTGACTGCAGAGTCCCCGGTCGCCTCTCAGATCTGCGGAATCAAAGGTGTGGTCTGCAGTTGCCACACACGTCTTCCGCTGATTTTCTGGCAAAGTGAAGAAGTTCTGAGCTGCAGGAAGTGGGGTTGGAGGCGTGATGGGGAAAGCATGATTAGGTGACAGCTTCCTCCCGGAGTCTGGAGACAAACTCAAGCCCTGTAACCTTCCCAGTGGGCCTGTGATAGGGAACTTTCAATGTGCCAAAAAAAAGTAAAGAGAAACCTATCTTTTATTGCATGCTGAGCAAAGAAAGAAGTAACACCAATGCCAGCCCCGGCCTCTGGTCCCCGAGATACCTCACAGTCTGGCGCTCTCCCTTGGGGTTTGGCATTCCCTCGAACCATCTTGCAGCTCCGTAGGCTGCTCTGCCCCCCCAGGCTTCTACTGAGGAAAAGAGAGGGGAGGCCTCAGAGAGACGTCCAAACAGGAAAGATGTGAAAATTTTTGGAGTCCCACTTTTCACTTTTTCAATTGCAAAGGAAACTAATGTTTTAGTTTTTTAATCTTACCCTCTAAATTCACGGTATCCATTTAACGCTTACAAAGATTTAATATTTGTTCATTTTCCTGAACAGGTTGAAGAGAGACCGGACAAAGATTTTGCTGAGAAGGTAAGGAATCATTCAAAAACCTAGAGGGTCCCAAGATTTATGGATGAAACTGACAAGACAACATGTTGCTTGGTCTTTAATAAAGATGTTCCCCAGCAAGTGAACGGGACGAGACAGGGGCCCACCCAAGCCGGTGTCACATCCCTTGGGGGCTTCCCCCAGGAGTCCGTGCGTGTGAGCTCCTGCAGGCGGCGAAGGCGGTCACCATGGACCCGGCCGCCTTAAAACCTTAAGGACCGCTCACGAGATTTCTCGTTTTGCACTGTAGTTATGATGACTTAAATAACGTGCAGTTTGCCCAAAAACGTGCGGTCCCTGGCGTATGTCTCAGAGATTTCTGTGCGGTACGAAAGGTGTTAAGGTTCATCCAGACAAACCCCGGAGCATCCGCGAGATTCCGCACAGGGAACCTCTCTTGCTGCCCGCCACACGCCCACTGGAGATCTCCCGGCTTGGAAGGGGAATTACAGTGAAGGCGCTGTGACATTAGACTTATACGTAATTGTGGTTTTGTCTGGAATCACAACTGACCCCCACGACTTTGCAGGGTTCTCGCAGCATGCCGGGCCTGTCTGCGGCCACGCTGGCCTCTCTGGGAGGGACCTCCTCGCGGAGGGGCAGCGGGGACACCTCCATCTCCATCGACACCGAGGCCTCCATTAGGGAGATCAAGGTAAGACGCTCTACTTACTTAAAAGAGCCCTTTGTGAAAATCATTCTTCTAATTTAAAAAAAGGATCTGATTCATAAAGTTCTGGAACTTTCTTCTCAGTCACATTTCTTTTCTCCTCCCTCCCCTAAAACACGGCATTCTCGTTGTAACACCGAGACCCAGGTCAGATACTGTCTCCTGCAGGAAGTGACCCAGGCCTCCCCTGCCCAGCAGAGCACACGTAGCGAGAGCGCTCTCCACGGCGTGTGCGTGAGCTCGGTCATCCGTGTGCCTGGCACGCGTGTGGTGGCCAGATTATTTCCTGCTCCCCGACCACACCGAGTGCTGTCTCCCAGCCTTGGCCTCTGGGCATCTTCCCCTCTGCCTAGAACGTGCCCTTGCTTTTCTGTCTGCCACTTGCCCTTAGTAGACCTCGCTGTTCTATTTTAATGAGTTTTTTCTCCCACTGGAATGTAGTCATCTTCTGTTCCATCCTTGGCAGCCAGGACGGTGTCAGGCATTTGGTGACCGTCTCTATGTATGAAAGAGATACACGATGCTGTTCGTTAGAGTAACCAGGGACATTGTATCTGAAAAAGAGGAGACTCGAAGGGAGGGTTAGTTTACTAGAACTTCTGTCCTCGGAGGGCAGAAGCAGGACAGGGAGCTGAAGGGAGTGAGAGCTGGCGTGTTTGCGGCGGAGCTCTCTAGTACGAAAACTCGGCTCCCACTGGTGATGTCTGAGCACGGGGTGGCCGTTTGCCCGGGGGCAGAGAGGGGATTTAAGCATCCACCGGAGCTTAGACTGGGTTGCCTTAAAGATGCCTTCCAGCTCCTGTGTTTTATAAGTACGTGAAACCAGAAAAACAGTTTCCCTGTGCTGCCCCTTGGCCCCCTGCAGCTCTTTGTTTATTCTTTTCCTACACGGAAGTAGAGTGCGCTGCAGTCCTGAGTTGTCTCTGCTCTGAGGGCGTGGTGCCCTTCACGTGGTCAGCAGGTGTGCACGGAGAGGCTAGCTCAGGCCCGGCGCTGTCCCGGGCACCAGGAGTTTGGCACAGTAAAGACTTGGAGCTCTGTGAATACGGGGACAAAGTTTTGGTGATTTTTCCCTCAAGCATCTTACTGTGTCTTGCACAGAGCAGGGACTCAGCGTACTTGGAGGAATTATTAGATATGAGTGGAACAAGCTGTACTGTTTACAGAAGCGCTTTTGCTTGTTTTTTTGAAACTATGTAAAATCATGCGATATACACCTAAATTTTAATCTTTGTAGTATTGAAATTTATTTTATTTTCCTTTAACATTTAATAAAAGCAAGAAGAAAATCAGGTGCTCAAACTACCCAAATAATAGATACTACCCAGAAGTATAAAAGATTTAGGGAATCCCCCTTTTTCCTTAACATCATTTGCCTTTTGTTGCCACTTCCCTCAGGAACTCAGTGAGTTAAAGGACCAGATTGAGGACGTAGAAGGCAGATACATGCAGGGATTGAAAGAGATGAAGGTATCCGTTTATGGAAGTGTGGTGTCACAATATTAACCCAACTTAACTCAAAAAAAATGCTGAAGAAGTTCAAAGTGCATGCTTACTCTAAAGAGACTCCAGATTGTAGAACTCAAAACGGCAGGAATGCTAGCATGGTTGTGCACTCACCATTTCCCCAAACGCAGTTTTTTGAACCAAAACTTGAAAATAGTAACTCCCAGCTGGGTGCAGTGACTCATGCCTATGGTCCTACACTATGGGGGCCTGGGCTCCCCATTTCTACAAAAATGTAAAAATGAGCCAGACATGGTGGCATGCACCTGTAGTCCCAGCTACTCAGGAGGTTGAGGCAGGAGGATCACTTGAGCCCAGGAGTTTGCGGTTGCTGTGAGCCGTGATGATGAAACTGCACTCTAGCCCGGGCAACGGAGTGTGACCCTGTCTCAAAAAAAAAAAAAGAAAGAAAGAAAGAAAAGAAAAAGAAATTGTAACCCCCCAGTCCAAGGGGTTAAACTAACACATTCCCCGATGCATGTCTTGTACTCACCATCCCTCTCTCAGCCCTAAAACCAGTTTCTACTTTCCCATAGGCATGTACCAGACACTAAGGAAGGAAGGTTTTTTGTTTTCTTCACTTTTTGTAGTAGTTGCATACAAACATGCTTCATTTGATTTCCTTCTCAAAGTATCTGTTGTCTACCAATAAGGCAGTGCTAACATGCCATGCTTCTAAAATTCCAAATTATTTGCAATGCCGTAACATTTTATTAATTGATTCCTAAGTCTGACTGTGTGTCATCTTGAATGTATTTGGATATACACATGCTGCTTTTAGAGCGTGGGCTTTTTAGTACTCCATCGTGCCAGCCAGGAAGTTTGGGTGCCGTGTCCCTGGAGGGTAAGGTGAGTGGCCGGTGACTGTCTTCGTCAGGCAGCTCGGGGCAAATCGCGGCTCTAGCAATAGATGGCAAATCTATTTCTTCCTTCTCGGCTCCCCATAAAGGCCCTGAGAAATAGCCTGAATTCGGTATCGAAGGACACCAGACAGAGGAGGTGACATAAATCGTATAACTAAGTCATCAGTGTCATATTTGTCATCTCTCGTTAAAGGCAGAAAAATTAAGACTCTGGCTTTTTTTAATTCATATAAAAAAGGGGTTACCGAACCAGCCTGGAACCACCGGCCCACCTAAAATCGTTGGCTTGGTGTGGCAGCGCAGGGCGAGACCAGCCCTGGTCTCCAGGAAGCCACCACTCGGCACCGGCTGCACCTGGCCAGGCAGCTGCCACCTCCTTCTTTAGCTCTGGGTACTTGGTGCCCACTGGTTCCGATCTCTCTCTCTCTGCTCTCCTGGAGTCGCCTGCCCCTGTTCGTGGATCGGGACCCGCAGGGGTGTGAGCGTGTGAGCGCATCGCTGTGTTCGTTCCGCAGGAGTCAGTCTTCGGGCCGCCCTTTGAAAGGACTGAGCTTTGTCTTCCCAGGACTTAGTGCACCTGAGACCTATGCACCGTGTTTACTTTTCCTATAGGTCAAAAACCTGAAGTCACTATCAATCCTTTCCTGGTTCATAAGCCAGAACAGGGACGCTTGGCAGCCGCCTGTGACTTGTGGCAGATATTTAGTTTTAGTAGCTGTCACACACCGGTTCTTTTCCGGTTGTCCGTCACGTGTCTTGAGCGATTACTTCTGAAACCTGTTGAACAGCCCGACACATGGCAACGGGAAGATCCTCTGTGACCACAGCTCTTTCCATACTGTGTGTCTCCTTCGTTCTAACGAGTGTATAAATTGCTTTTGCCCCTAGACACAGTGACTAATTTTCTGAGTGGTGGGAATTCGATCAAACTGAGGAGATTTCTGTGCATTTAAAATTGCCGTGTGTTTCTTATTCCAATTTGTATGCTCTAAGAAATACAGTCTAAATTTAGGGCTGAAATTTGTGGGTTTGTTTTTTTTTTTTTAAAGAACACTGAACTAATCTTTGTTTTGGTTTTCTTTCTACGATTTCCAAAATATGACCTGCTTTCCACAGGACTCCCTCGCAGAAGTTGAGGAGAAATATAAGAAGGCCATGGTGTCCAACGCTCAGCTAGACAATGAAAAGACAAACTTCATGTACCAGGTTGATACGCTAAAAGATATGTTGTTGGAACTTGAAGAACAGCTGGCTGAATCTAGGAGACAATATGAAGAGAAAAACAAAGTACGCTTTAATGTGATAGAGAAGGGTGGATTGTATGTGTGCGTGTGTACATGCGTGTATATAATGCGTCATTTATATTATATTGTTTATATACTTTTAAACAATCATTCTCCACGTATCCAGGAAACCCAGACATCTGAGAACAAGAATACCATGCTCTTTGCTGAGTGACTTGAAATATTGATATGCATAATTTCAACATGTAAACTGGAAACAGTTTTACGAGGAGAACATTAGTGTTTCGCATGTTAAGATAAAATCGTGACCTTTTAAAAACATGCCTGCGAAAGAGCCAACGAGTTTGGATAAGGCACAGTCACATACATCAAGATTTTCTGATTAATGTATATTTCCTGATTTTTATTTATTTTGCTCTTTCTCAACACCATAGAGAAATAGTTATGAGTATCAAAGGTTTTATGAAAATTATATTCATTTATCTTCTGCTGATTGGGAAAAGACACAATTACTCCATTTAAGAATTAAATACTT
>VBSM01003186.1:5321846-5340378 GCA_008086735.1 Cheirogaleus medius
AAAAAAAAAAAAAGAGAATTAAATACTTTGTGTCCCATCAGCTCTTCAGGTTAATTTTATAGTCAATCATCTGGTATCTTCTACAAAGTCTGGAGAGATGGATTTGTGTTGTTAAAAAAGTCTTGCAGATTCTGACGACGTAGTAGCAGGTAATTTGTTCCAGGGGAAACGTAAATTGTAAGGAAATGAACTAGCAGGACGGAAAAATGTGACTCCACTGCCTCAGTACCGCCTTCCTCCTTTATAGGAATTCGAGAGGGAGAAACATGCCCACAGCACGCTGCAGTTTCAGTTTGCTGAAGTGAAAGAAGCCCTGAAGCAGAGGGAAGAAATGCTTGAGGTAGGTCGCTGTTTCCTGTTTTTCTTTTTTGACATTGGAGCGATGTTTTCATGACTGTCTCGGCCTAGGCTACGGTAACAAAATACCATGGCCTACCGGGCTTGAACAACGGAAATTTATTTTCTCACAGTTCTGGAGACTGGAAGTCCCAGATGGAGGTTGAGTTCAGGTGAGGCCTCCCTCTTGGCCTAGAGACAGACACCTTCTCGCTGTGTGCTTGCATGGCGGAGAAAGCGCAAGCTCTTGGTGTCTGTGTAAGAGCACTAATCCTATGAGATCAGAGCCCCACCCTTAGGACCTCACTTAACCTTAACTATCTCCTAAAGACCCTATCTGCAAACACAGTCACTTTGAGCATTAGGGCTTCACCGTAGGAATTGGGCGGGCGGGTGGGGGCACAGTTCAGTCTATAGCGATGTGTAAAGTTATCAGTTCTTTTAAAATTCAGAGTTTAAGCGAATTTTCTGTGCCCGGTTTAAGGAAAACGGATTGTGTCGTTGGTGAAGATCTTTATGCTTTGGTGGTCATGTATGTGTTTTGGGAGGTGTGGTAGACAGAACACCACCACTACCCAGCAATGATGTCCACATCTTAATCCCTGGAAATTGTAAATATGTCACCTCAAATGGTAAAAGGAGCCCTGTAAATGTGATTAAATTAAATACCTGGGCCGGGGGGGGGGGGATCGCCTAGATGATTTGGGTGGACCTGAGGTGGCCACAAGGGCCCTTACAAGAGGAAGGCAGGTCACAGGCAGAAGCAGGGACGTGACGAAGGAAGCAGATGTGGGAGAGAGTGAGGAAGGGACCCGGAGCCCGGGATGCGGCCAGTTCTAGGAGCTGGGAAGGCAAGGACGCAGATCCTCGCCGGAGCCTCCAGAAGGGCTTGCTGCTTTTAGCCTTTAAGACTCATGTTGGTGTCTGACCTCCAGAATCGTGAGAGGATACGCTTGTGTTGTTTAAAGCCACTGAATTAGTAGTAATTTGTTAAAGTGACAATAAGGAACGAATACAGGGTTGGTTTTCAATGTTTTATCTCAATCCGTACTTTAACTGGTGCCTTGGAATTGAGAATTTCACCCAAGCAGGTTTTCTTCCTGCACCTGTTAAAGCTGGGAGTCAGACAAGGAAACAATGCTAGATGCTGGCAGTGAGCTCGGGGTCACCCGTCTGGCTCCCAGGTCTTCCAGCGCCGAGGCTTCTCTTCTTGCTTAACCCTCTATCTTCTCTCTCTCTGTCTGTTCCTTTCCTCAGGAAATCCGACAGCTACAGCAGAAGCAGGCGGGTTATATCAGGGAGATTTCTGACCTTCAGGAAACAATAGAGTGGAAAGACAAAAAGATAGGGGTAGGAGTCTCACATCTTTGAAAATCTATCCAAACAGGCAGGCTGCTTAGCAAACAGAGCTCTTTCAGAATTTTGGTTTGCACAAGCGCTTGTCTGAGCGTGCATGCAACCGCCATGTATCACAAAATTTTGTTAATTTAATGAATTGTAATTAATCTGATGTGTGTAATTAAGTAATGAATACACTAACTTAGCCAAATGTGAGCTCAGTATTCCGTGCCGACTTCCGGCATGAGCGTGGCGCTCTCGACCTGCGCTGCTGGCGGCTGGCGCCGCCTTGGACGCCGGGAGGGAGCGGGGCGGGCGCTCTGAGGCAGGCCTGACGCGTGGAGGGTCAGGCTCATTGCACTTCCCAGGCTGGTGGGGCCTGGATTTTTCCTCGAAGGAGTTTGAGGAAGCTGCAAGGTTGCAAGGGTCTGTGCCCCGAGTATTCCCACCTTGAAACCTCCTCCGGGAAGGCCTCCCAGACCCCTCTCCCTCCACAAGAAAAGAAGAGGCAGCCCGCCTGCATTGAGAGCCAAAGAATAGGGAGAATGGAACCCCACGCAGTAACCGCTGCGATTTTGGTTTCCCCAAAATAGCGACTCACACACGTGGCTCTGATAAAGACCCAGAGACGCCGGAGCACATCTCGCACACCGACTCATGCATGTAGTGGCGCCCCGCGCTTCCGCCCCCTTGGCTCTGTGTGCATGTGCGTGTGTGTTGGCTTCACGACCACTTTGCGCTTATCGGCGACAACAGATGCCAAGAGTCAATGTATAAAAATAATTAGATTGCTGGAACGGTTGCCACGTGGGGGTTCTTCAGCATTCCTCTTGTTCTTTACTGGGCCCTCGCTCCTGTTAACTGTCCGCTGCAGGGCTGTGGCCCGCGGGGAGCTAGAAAGTGACGCGGACGAAGTGGCCTCCCGTGCCTGGTGCCGTGTCTGTGTGCTGCACGATGCGGATGTCTTCGGGGAGCATGAACCGGAACGCTTCCTGGATCGCATAAACTAAATGAAAAGCTTAATACCTGCCTTGTGTTTGTACCCTTGAGCAGAGTCTCTCTGATGCCTTAAGTCTGCTAGTGTCTTAGACGGGAGGAGCCCGCTCCTCGTTCCTGCCTCTCACACCCCTTCTCATCCGCGCCAATCTTCTTTCTCTTTGCTCCGCTGCACGCTCAGGCGTTAGAGAGGCAGAAAGAGTTCTTTGATTCCGTAAGGAGTGAACGGGATGATCTTAGAGAAGAAGTAGTCGTGCTGAAAGACGAATTAAAGGTATGAAGCCAAAGTATGGTTTAAAAAAAAAAAATCCCGGTGACAACAGCAAATTCTGGGATTCTGTGAATATGTGTGTATACTGGCGTTAACTAATTTTATGTCATTGATTTTAGTTCTGTTAATAAATCCAAATCTTAGGTTAACTGACACTGATGGGGAATAAATGTAAATTCAGTGAGTTGTGCCTGTGGCCTTTAGATGTTCGCAAGCGTAGCTGATCTTGAACGCAACTCTGATTTCCAAGAATTTTTTGATATATTATCTACACTTTTTCTCGTACTCATTGATAAATTCTCCAGGCTGTTACTCAGAGTTAGATAATTTATTTGCTTCTGTATAGAAAGCCTCAAAGGTAAGGACCTCTCTAGCTGAACGGTGTGTCTGGTAAGTGGCATGGGCGAGGCCCGTGCTAATCAGACCTGGAGACCCACTGAGTCACAGGAGGAGGAAAGTCCCATGTCCTGTGTGGGCCCCTGGCAAGGGGTCTTAAGCTGCTGGCTTGACGCAGAGTTAAAAACCGGTGGGCGGTGGTCTGGGTGGACTCCCAAAGTACTATAAGAGGCGTTGTTGAGAGAAGGTGGCCGAGTAGTCCCTGAAGAGCCAGTGGGAGCCTGTCGGTGTCTGCAGCTTGTCTTCCGGGGTCAGAGCCAGAGCAGTAAACCAGCAGGGGACCGGTCTAGAGCTGAGATTCATGATGCTGCTTCGGAAAAGGCCGTGAGCACCAGGGTGGGGCTTCCTCGTGCACACGGGAAAGAGCAGGAGGCGGTGGGTGAGGGACCCACCGAGTCGGGAAGTGCAGCTGTTTCTAAAGTGCTTCTCTCTGTAATGAGCGTGACTTACGCTTCTTTCGAATATACCAAACATTCCAGCCACCCCTTAATATCTTCATTCCTTTCGGAACGCATACATATTTCTTTTTATCTCACTCTCTCGTTTTAAAGAACGCAAACCAGGGTTTTAAAAGTAAAGGTCACTTCACAGTGATTTGCCGACATTCCACTTTGTGGCCACCCCGAGGCCATCGCCTCTGGTTAAAAAGGATGCCTGGCCAGGCTCGGTGGCTCACGCCTGTAATCCCAACACTCTGGGAGGCCGAGGTTGGAGGGTCGCTTGGGCTCAAGAATTTGAGACCAGCCTGAGCAAAAGCGAGACCCCATCTCTACAAAAAGTAGAAAAATCAGCCAGGCGTGGTGGTGTGTTTCTGTAGTCCCAGCTACTCAGGAGGCTGAGGCAGGAGGATCGCTTGAGCCCAGGAGTTTGAGGTTGCAGTGAGCTAGGATGACACCACTATACTCTACCCGGGGCGACAGAGTGAGACTCTGTCTCAAAAATAAATAAATAAGTAAGTAAATAAATAAATAGGCTGCCTGTTGGAAGCATCTTTCACCAGCGAATTAAGGCATGAATTGGAACATCTAAGAAAGAAGTCACCTTTAGAGGAAGGCATTGCAGATTTGTGTGTGTTGATAGAATAATAATGAGTGTGTGATGCCTTAGCACTTCTCTGTCTCTGTAGAGTCGTCTTTTACTTCAGGGAAAATAGTTTCTTCTTTTATTAGTAATAAAACAAGAGTTTAACCTGATGTCACTGAGGATTATGGCGAGCCTATTTTTGTTCCCAGAAACATGGAATAATCCTAAATTCAGAAATAGCTACCAATGGAGAGACTTCAGACACTCTGAATAACGTTGGATATCAAGCCCCTACCAAGATCACAAAAGAGGAGTTAAATGCCCTCAAGTCGACAGCGGACGGGATGCTAGGTAAGTATTTGTTTTCCTTTGGGTCTTTTCATCTCTCAAACCAGCATTGGTTCACCTTCACGCATCACCGGAGTTGCAGTAATCACCACTGATCAATTAACAGTCACTCCGCATGCCATCTGTCTCCACACCGCGTGGCCATCCCGCCGTGCGGCATGACCGCCCACGTGTTGTCTGGCGTGCATCTCTGTGCCGTGCTCACCGCCAGTGGCGCGAATGTATGTTCCTTTTGCTTCCCAAGCTACCAAGCGAGACCACGAATGCAAGGAAAATAACCTCAAAATTAAGTGACGGTGTCGAGAGTACTATTTGGTTTTCCCCAGATACGTACCAAGTGTGGCTTTTTCACTTATTCTATAGGAGAACTGTCAAAAAATGAGAACAGTGAAGGCCGTGCAGTAAGTTAGCTGGCCATACCTGCGAGCCGGTGCCGTGCGTCTGTGCTGCACTGAGCGTTCTGGGGGTGCGAGGTGGCGGGGCACAGCGGGTGGGTGCAGGTGACAGAGCACAGCTTCCTTCCCAGCCTTTCTCGAGCCAGCCCTGGAGGGGGACGGGCAGCCCTGGGCGGTGGGGCTGGCCGTGCGGAGGGGGTGCCCTCCCGGCAAGAGCCTGAACCCGCCCACCTCGGTCAGAGGCGGCCCTCCGTGGTCTGCCACCTTTTTGCTTCTGAAAGAATATAAAATTGGGGAATCCAGCAGATCGTAGGAATATTTTATGAAATGTTCAAAGATCTGCAAAGACTCACCAATTAATATTTGTTGTAGTTATTTGGCTTTGGGGAAAACCTTCAGATTTTTGTGTGCAGCCTCAGGTCATAGTCTGCAGATAAGGCCTCATCCGTGACTGCTCTCCAGCTCTTTACAGCGAGGCTGGAATAAGGTCAGGGCCCGTGGCTTTTAATTTTGATTTAGAAGCTTTTACTGCTTTTTGTTTATGGGAATGTGGAACCTCTAGGTCCTAGCTTCTCAGGGCTTGCTTCCCAGGGAGGTCACGCATTTATTATCTTTATGACCTTTAAAGAAACACAGCTCTTGTTAATTGTGTGAAAGTTATTGAAAAAGATAATTAACTTCTGTCGTATCTTTGTATTAGCTACCTGAACAGCTAGGAATTTGACCGTGTTGCTCTTACTCAAATACACATTTTACAGATCTTTGATAACCGTTGTGAAACGCTTAAAGAACCAGAAATATCAGTTTTGTAAGTGGTTTCCAAATGTTTTTTGATCACATATTCTATTAGTGAAGAATTGTGGGACCTTCTCAATACATGTATATTTATTTTTAATTTATATATGTATATTATTTCATTAATAGGAAATGTACGCTATAAAACATAAGCGTAGAAATTGTGAAAGAGTGAAGTAAAACATAAAACTAACTCTCAACAGAAGCCCTAATATGCCCCCCATTTTCCCTGGGGTAAGTGCACCCACCACAGAGACCACGGGCCATAACATTTTCTGGCCTTGACTTTCAGTATCGTGGCACTATATCTAACACGCTAGGATTTTGTTTGGAGAATCCAAAATATAACTGTTCATTCCAAAGCAGCGATACGTTCTTTGATGGCTGGTTTATTATCTAAGTGGTCACTTGATCTTAAGCGCTTGGTCCCTGCTGGTCCCCTGCCCAGCCCCTTGGGGAGCGGTAGCAGGGCACAGACGGGGTTTTCTCAGGAAGACCGTGGCTGGGCGGTAGAAGATAGATGTCTTTTCCCTGTAGGAGCTGTTTCAAAAGTGTCTTCTCGAGATTGACCTTGAGGCTGAGTTTCTGAAAGTGAACTGAATGTTCCTTCGAAAAAATTATTTGGAAGCTGCTCTTAGAGCCGTGAGCCGCGCAGCTCGGTTGGTAGCTGGGAGAGCGTGAGCCGTCAGGTCGTGCGTTTAGAAAGGAGGACGGGGAACGTGGACCTCCAGTCTGTTCTGAAACCCCGCCTTCTGGATCGCTTGGCTGCCTGGTCCAGAGCTCGTTCTAGTTGTTAAAACTTAACTTCGCTTTTAAAAAATCCGTTCACACAAGACGGCACGAGCAGCCACCCTTGCCTTTGCGATGGTGGCCTGGTGGCCTCTGCGATGGGGGCCTGGTGGCCTCTGCAGTGGTGGCCTGGTGGCCTCTGTGGTGGTGGTCTGGTGGCCTCTGCGGTGGTGGCCTGGGGGGCCTCTGCGGTGGTGGCCTGGTGGCCTCTGCTGATCAGAAACTCACTGGCGCAGCTGCTGCTTTGGCGCACGGAACTGGCGAAGGCTTCCGTGTCACGGGCTCTCGGTGCCTCCCTCTCTTCAGGATGGGGCGGGGTGGGGTTTAGAGCACGTGTTTACATTTTAATGTATGTTAAGTGGTTGCCACATCGTGGGGTCCCCTCAACTTTCTTAATGGTCTTTTAGGAAGAGCCAATGAAGTGGAGGTGGAAAAGGAAATTGTGGAGAATGTGGGGAAAAGAGCAATCTCGCAGAATGCCGAGAAACAGCAGCACGCAGCAGACGCAGCAAAGCCTTGTGTGAACGCGGAGGTGCACCCCGGTGGCAGTGCCGAGGGCCAGAAGGCCTCTGATGAAGACAAGGCCCCCTCCCTGGGAACGTTAGCGGGCGCTGAACACGAGGAGCAGGTTCAGAGCCACGGTCCAGGGAACACCCCGCTCCTCGGAAGCGCAGAGCAGGTCAGGTCCCATGAGGTCACGCACGTGCCAGGTGACAGGATTGGGGCTTTCCTTGGCCGCCGTTTGAGCGATTTAGGCGGTGAAGTCCCAGGTCCTGGGAGCAGGCAGGGCAGTTGTAACGATGCCTTGGATGTTGAAAACCACAGTAAGGAATCTGTGGAAAAGCAGGAAAAAGGAAAACAAGAGGATTCTAAAAGCGACTCGGAAGAGGTTAGCTCAGAGCCGTGTCAGGCGTCCGCTCCTCCGCCGACATCTGAAATGGAAACGGGGGGAGGCGCAGACTCCGGTGGGCAAAGTGCGAGTCGTGCAAAGAACGTGGCACAGGCAGGGGACGCCCAGGGTGGGCAGCTGGGCGCGGTGTGCCGTGAGGAGCAGCGTGCGGGCGCTGCCCCGGAGGAGCTGGAGCCAAGTGTGGGACGCAGTTCAGAGAAAGAAGGGACCAGCCAGGAAGCGGCTGAGCCCCAGGCGGCCCCGGTGCAGAGCACGGAAGCAGGTAGGGAGGGCAGCGAAGAGGAGAGCGAGGAAGCAGGGCTCAGGGGTGGGAAACCAGTCGAGGCAGGTGTCCAGAACGTTCCTGGTTCTTCAGCGGCCAGGAGCCACCATCAGGAGGCAACAACAGGCTCAAGTGTGGTCAACACTGAACATGACCCCCTAGATACGAGAGAGCCCAGGGAGGAGAAGAGTGACCAACAAGTGGAGGCCTTGGAGTCATCACCAAGGAAGGCAAAGAACAAGAAAAAGAAAAACAAGAAGAAAAAGTCACCAGGACCTGCAGAAACCCTCAAGGATGTTAAGAACGAGGTGACGCTTCAGAGCACAGACGTAAGCGAAGCTAAGGAGGAGGAGCAGGTGACAGTCACTGATGGAGAGCCCGTAGTGGAAGCTCTAGACGAGGTGACCGAAAATCCAAAGCAGAACATCGTAGCAGAAAGCGGCGAAAATGCTGATTGTCTGGAAAATCCTGAAATTCAGTTGGATGGAAAACTTAACCAAGAAGTAGTAAAAACACAAGCAGGGAAAGTAACAGCCGGTGGAGACACCTTAGAGTTTGAAGATGACGCGATTCGATGCTCAGGCGCTAGCGTTACTGATAAAGAACTAGATGAAGATGTTATTAAAAGTAACGCTAAGAAAGATGGTGCCACCCAAGAACTGGAGAATGAAGCGGTCCGTGGCTGCAGCCTGCTCGGAAATCAGAGTCCCGCGGAGGAAATGAATGACGATGCCTCCCAAACAGGCAGTGCGGGGGGGCGGGCGATGCCAGAACACCCCGGTCAGAGAGCAGAGAACGCTCTAGACAGCATTAGTCTAGAAAGCGACGACGCACCAGCCCCAGTGGGAGAGGCGGGGGACTTGGATTCCGAAAGCGGCGAAGACACGAAAAGAGGGAGTGAGAAGGGGAAAAGCAAGGAAGATTGCACCATGTCCTGAGCGGAGGCCACTGCAGGGGAAGGCAGGATGTGAGGCCGAGTTTCAGAGAGGGGCCAGGACTCTGCACAGTACGTCTAATCATAAGAGGCTCTCGCCTGTCATCTCCCCTGGCGACGTAAGTAGAATGTTCTAGGTTGCTTCAGATGCACTGTACGACATCAATCATCAGGTCCTCTGCTGCTGTAAGCCACAGACCGCTACTTGCAGGTTTATATTTAATCATGGACGGTGTCACCCAGGTTAGAAAGAAAGACACTTCTGTTATCTTATCACTGTAAGTTCTAAGGGAGCGCATTCCAGTAGTACCAAACAATAATGTACACTGTTTATATTCCAGCTTCAAATGAAATAAAAATATTGAACAGTTGCCTTAGGCTGATGTGAATGTGGCCATTCTTGACCAAACATATCAGCTTCTCACTGAAATGACCAAATAGCATTCTTAGATTTCTGTGTTAGGAGTACAATTGATATTTAAATGAATGCCTCCTTCTCATATGTGTACTTTCATACTTGATTTTAGTATATACATTGTAACCTGTATGGCATTGTATTTAAAGGAAATAAACACCCAAATAGGAAATAGGTCACTGAGTGATAAGATTTGCACCTTAAGACAAAAATTAATCATTTTAGGGTTAACAATATCTCAAAGCATAAGGGGACTCTTATTTCCCTTTACCTCATGTAAATCTGTTATCTCAAATCAATGCTTTTGGATCTCACTGTTAATGATACCTGAATTTACTCTGTAGGAGACTTTGACTTCACTTCATGCTACTGTGTACCAAATTCAATTTATATTAAGATTTCTTTAAAAAACTTTTTTATGGAAGTGGCATATGTTGAAATTTTGTTTCCTACAGCAGTATTTGGGCAGGGAAGTCATTAAAAAATGTTTTTGGGACCTTAAAATCACTTCTCTTTCTGTTTGAATGTCTAATCATTATGCAAGAGAGCAATATAAAAGGTTACTTCTTGTGCAAACTACTAGTTAGACTCTAATAAGATATTTTAAAGAGTTGAATCACTTTTGGTATTTTGGTATAAATATTTTCATTTATTGTTTCTCAGCATATTGTTATTGGAAAATTCTTGTTTTGATCTGCCTGAAGAAAAAAATTTATTTTCTATATAAAGAAGCATTTAAAGCATAATTGTATAGGTAGACTAAAAAATTGTGACATACGAAATCATAAAGGAATGTACGTTATGAATGTTATTGACACTTTATGAGATTATGTCGGTTCATATCACTGTTACAAGATATAATTGAATGCAAAAAGACCAAAGCCTCAGTAAAAGTTGAGGCAAACAAAAGTGTTACTATGTAATTGAAATAAACACATTTTATAATTTTACAAGCCTGCGGTCCCACTCTTTGGGTGAGCTGAATTCTGATTTTGGCGACTGTTTTACGTGATGACCACCCTCAAGGCTGTCTGCTTCCGGGTTGCCGACTCTCGCTGCGGTTCTAGGGGAGACCCACGCCCGGTGACCTTTGTCAGTCACGAGTGGACGTCTCTCTGGCGTCCAGCCTGGGCCGTCCCTGCGAGAGCGAGAGCCCATCCCTCTCATCCTCTCCCGTCATCTGCGGTTCTGATGAGGAACCCCGGTCGAGAAAGGTCTCCACTCTGTTGCTCTGCTTAAGCGTGCCAATCCTTAGAATGTTTGAAGAGTAGACGAAAGCGGCAAAAACGCTGACTGTTTCCGCTTAAGTGTCCCCGAAGTGGAGGACGGTGGGGGTGACGGAGAAATCAGAGGCTTGCCGGAGGAGCAAGTCCAAGGGCTCTACAGGGCGCTGAAGGGTTTCGGTATGCGGCTCTCACTCCAGCAAAGCCGCGTTCGTGCTGGAACGCACGTCGGGAAACAGCTCTGGCCTCTGCTTTACAGCCCTCTGGGCAGCAGTGCAGCAGCAAAGCCGCTAAAGGGTGAGAGCATCAGACCGTTTTAGGTCCTTTCCTTTCTTTCCCACGTTATCCAAAGCCCCGCTCAGGACGGTGGGCACACTTCCCACCCTCAGTCCAGCCGCCCGGCAGCCTCGACTGCCCACTCACCCGTTCCCTTAATTACCGCGCAGTTTTGCTCACTCCGCACGTGGAGAGCAGGTGCCAGGAACGCGCAGGTAGGACCCGGCCCGCCGGGAAGGGCGTGGGCAGCCGGGAGTCAGGACTGGAGCAAAGAGAAAGGAAAGAAAGATGCTGAGCAGCCAAACCGTTTCTCGGTCGTTTCAGAGCCTTCCTCGTGAACGTCAGTTACTCTGCCCTGAGCGCGCGATGACGTCAGAGCCCGGCACAGTAACTGATATTCACAGCGAAGGCCCTTCAATTATCAAAAAATGATTCACCGAGGTATAGTCAGTTTAAGAAGGCAGGGAAGTATGTTTGAAGGATTTCGATGTCAAAAGATTCAATCTCAGAAAAGAACCGAAAGGTGACCTGCCAGCCGTATCCCTAGAGAAACCCAGGCCACTGAGCGTCACTGTCATACACAACAGAGGAAGACGTCAATCGGTGACACGTGACATCGAAAAGCGTGGGTACTTTTCAGCCCCAAACCAGAACACAGGTACTGTGTCTAGATGTAACTCTTGTCTCAAAGGTATAATTAATTGTAATTAGGGGTGTACGTAGAAAATAGGGGAAGACAGATTTTTGAATTATAGGTTGTTACAATATACAAAGGTCAGAGAGCAGTAAAATTTTTAGAGTTTTGAAGAATGAGATGTAGGACGTTGACTACTTTCTGTAATTCTCAGTGTTGGCAGTTAACAGAAGATCTGATGCCCATTTAAATTCCCACCATCACGAGGACCCTGGAATGCGAATTCTGGGGCACAGACGGTTCGGGGTTCGTGTTTTCTGTCGATAGCCTCCTTTCCTGGGGGACCGCGTGTGCGGCCTGCCACGCGGCCACGGAGTCCAGGGAGCGCCGCCGTGAGGCTGGCTCCAACGTCCGGGCCCCTGAAGGAAAGGGAGGGGCGTGTGTGTGTATGTGTGTGTGTCGTGTGTGTGTGTGTATGTGTCGTGTTCAGAATACGGACTCGTGCAGAGTGATGATCATGTATATAGAATACTTTGTTTTCAAGAGGAACATCCTTCCACTCTTTCTCTTTCCTATCTCTCTTACGTATCTTTCGAGATGTGAACGGCTGGCGGCTGGCACAGGGATGTATTTCCTAACTCTACAGTCCCCCTGGGCCCTGGAAATAGGAGAAAAGGCCGCGGCTCCAGGGCCTGGGCCAGTTCCGCCTTTGGCAGGAAGGCGCTGCTCTCCTGGCGGGAGGCTGGGCTCAGGCAGGTGAGAGCCGGGGCAGGAACCACAGTCAGTCTAAGTGGGTGTGAGGAGGGAGTGAGAAGAACCGCAGTCAGCCAGGCAGGGCGTTTTACAAGAGACCTTGGTCCCCCTCAGTCCTCCTCATCCTCCTTTGTCACCTTTGCAAACACAGAGGGGAGGTGACTCTCCTGGGCCAGGGGAGGAGGAGCCCCGGCCCGTGATGGCTGAAATTAACCCACAGAATTGACAACGTGCTCTTGGAGATATATTATTATGAGCAGTCTACTTAACCTCCCCGTTTGAGAGTGGGGTGAGACCCGCCTTTCAGAGTGTGGGGAGGACCAGATCCAGCACCTCATAGGCGCCGCTTACGGACGCCGCTGCCGCTGTTGGTCGGCCTTGCTCTGCCCGGGACAGGCCAGCGGACGACGGGGAGGCCGAAAGAACGGCCAGGGAGCAGGGGAGCTCGCAGAACCCCAGCACCTGTTTGGCTACCCCAGGAATTTTCTAGGTCTTACCTCTGTTTTTCCCATTTCATGGGTCTCTAAAATGCATACCAGAAAGTTTGTTGAGATTTAATGTATGAAAACCAGGTTTTTAAAGTTATAATCCCTTAACGATATTACTAAAATACCTTTAATAGCCAACTAACTTCCCAATGTAAAAGAACGTCCTAAATTGGGGACAAGGTGACTTCATCTTTTTTGATGCCTCGTTTCAAAAAACTGCAATCACAGTCTTAAAATGAAGAGTTTTCATGTGTTTATAATTGGATGCTATAAACCAGTGATGAGCAGCGCTATTTACTGAGAAAATCCAAAGTAGTACTAGGTTTCCAGTATTCTTGCTAAGTAGTATCACAATAAGTACATCAGTGATGTGTTCTACTCACTCAGCAATTAGACTTGTTGGTTTTTAAAGCTATGAAAAGCCGTACTCCTACTTTCTTCATATCAAATTATTTTGCGTCATTCTTTTTTCATTTTCTTAAAGTTAGTTTTCATTTTATTCTCCAATTCTGCTTTCAAATTTCTCTTCCTTAAAAGTTTTATCTCTCTGTTTTTTATATTCTCACTATAAGACTGAAGGTCAGATTATCTTTATTTTTTGTGAGCACTCATTACATTTTAAGATTTATTTTCCACCAATCTAGAATATTTGAAGTCTTCTAATAGAAAAAAATAATAAAATTGTACAATAAATATATGAGCTTCAAGATCATGTTGTTCTGTGTTCTGTATTCAGTATTCTAATGCCTGTAGTTTATGCTTGTGGGAGTGTAAAATATATGAGATAAAATAAAAAGTGATATTGGATAAAAGAGCTAGGTTTACAAGTACAAAAACGTTTTGTTTCAGTGTGGGTGAGCTTATGGAAGGGAAAGAATAAGACATCTGTCAGAAGCGCTCTGTCTGAACAAAAATGGGACTCAAAAGGATCATCAATTTAATTCACCTTATATTATGCTCAACATTTTGTGGTGTCTTATTTTGTCATTGTGCCTTTCAAAACAACAGGAGAAATAAAGCTATAACTTGGATTAGAATGTGACTAGATGATTTTTTAAATGAAAGCAAAGAGACATTTCACGTGAGTTATTTTCTATTCACATAGCTAACCAGGGTTAGTGTTTTACTCTGAAGAATTTGGAGCTAGGCATTTGGGCGCAGTGTCCTCTCAGGAGTAGGAGCCTTGAGCCAGAAGTCGGGGCGGATTCAGGTGTCAGTTTCGATCTGGGGAAAGCAGTGGCATGCCGCGGTTGGGGGTGCACCCCTGCTGCCCGGCTGCGAGGCCTCAGGAAGGTTGCGTGACCGCTCTGGGCCTCCGTTGTTCCTCCTCTGTAGAAGAAGGATGTAATGACAGCCGCCCCCCCATAGGGCTTCCCGGGCTGAAATGAGCTAATGGCGTCAAAGCTGTGTCACGGAGGAAGTGTGCAAGATGCATTGTCATCACTGTCATCATCCCATCGTCCTGATTTTGCCTTTAAACTGGTGTGGGATTTTACCCAAACCCCCAAACTCTCCCAGGCCTCGGTTTCCCCCTCTGAATCTGAAGATTATAGTACTCGATGCCCCGTCAGAGAAATGCTTGGGGAATTTAGAGACACTCAATGTATATGCATCTTCATGTGTCTGTGGTGGGAAGAATGACAGACACCTAAGCCATCACTGCATTTTTCCTCAAAAGAATCTCAGAATTTGGTAACTGGGTTAGCAGACGTGTTGTCAGTGGACTTAGGGTCCATGAACAGGTCGTCAGAACTCTGACACTGATGAGTCTAGGAGAGAAACGAGAAGGATAAACACATCTGAGATGTAAACTCGGAAAGGCGAGGATGATTAAAATGTTGGTGCCATTGAATCGCGATTATCGGTGTGTTTCTACATTGCTAACGATGTTAAACCATGAAGCCTCTGAGATCTTGTGTTGCAGTGTGGCTTGGCCCTAGAGTTCTTGCATGCTAACCTAAAGTAGAAGATTAGCCTGTTTGCATGCAGCCGGAAGCTACTCCCGACGTGAAGCATGTTCTGGGCGGTCGACCCAACCCCCCTTGGCTGAATTCTCCCCCAGTCCTGTCTGTGGCCTCATTCACCATGGTACGTGTGTATAACTACCTTCATCATTCATTTCACTAACCTCAACAGTCATTCTTCAATTTAGCCGTGTGCTGAAAGGTGCAGTACACAGATTAAACCCCTTATCTTTCTGATTTCTTTAGATATTAGGTTGAAAAAGCTTGTCGATGAGCGGGAATGCTTATTGGAACAGGTAACAACCTTTTTATTACTTTATGGGTTCTCGAACAGGGCACCTGAAACCACCTTCCCATCCTTATTGTTTGCTTGCTCAGAAAACCCCTATATGTATCATGCCTGAAAATAATTACCAAGCCAACTGGTGGTCTTAATATTTTTATGCAAATAGAACATCGTAAGTCATACGAGGTTTCATGAGGATGTCTTAGAGACTCACAGCCAGAGAACGGAATGTGGTATTTGCTACCTAATTGCTGCCTAAAATAAACATTAGGTAAAAGACCTAGATTGCCTATGGGGTGGCAAGGGTATTACTAAGTCATTCCAAAGACCACTTCTCTCACGTCTGCTTGTCATAACACCAGTTTTGTACTCTCTCAGTGACTGTTCCTGGCAGGTATGTCTCTATGATAGCTGATCACAGTTGTTTTAACTGTGGTTTATCTCCATTGCTCTCACCTACCTCAAGAAATACTAAACAGTTGTCCTATTTGATCTTTTTTTAATGGAGGATATCTATTAAATCATTCCACAATGACTTTCTAAAGAAACTCAATTCTTCTAATTTTCCCTCATGAGCCTAATCAAGTGTGTTTGCCTCACTTTTTACGATTGTGTTGAAGATTCTGTCCATTGGGTTAAAGCACTAAACCCAGTGGGAGGATTCTCTCGAACTCCCTGTGGTCTTTTAAAAACATGTATCCTTTGGAATTCCATACTTACATCCTTAAAGCAGCATACACTGATAGTTTTATTTAATGAGGGGTCTCCCACGCCACACCAAGCACAGCGGAAAGACTGTATTTGTTGCTCTCTTAGAGAGAGGAAAGCTCTGTAGAGACCGTCTTCCTGGAGGCTGGCAACCCGCTCGGAGCTCACCTGCAGCGCCGCCCGGTTCTGTGGGAAAGCACACGGAGAACTTTAACTTTGCTGCGCATTTAATTAAGATACAGCTGAGCCCAGAATGCTCCACGGGGCCCTTTCTGGTTTCTTAGTGAATAAAGTTTAATAGCGCACTGACTTGCTAACCCATAAACATTTAAAGTATTTTAAGTACAATCTCCTCCTGAGTCTAGGGGAATTTCAACTTTAGAAATGACTTTTCACCCAGAGACACAAAATAATTCCGGGCTGATGTCGTAAAAATCGCTTACTTTTCTTCCTGAGAAGAGTACTGATTGGCAGAGGTTTTTTATTTGTTTGAGTTGGTTTCTTTATAAAAGGGGCGGGATCCGCTGTGTGGCTGGTGGGCTGCAGGGCGGGCCGTGACCCTTCACCGCAGCGATCCCGGGCTTAACTACCAGCCCTGTCTCTCTGGCACCCGGGAAACACACCCGGAGCTGCAAGGCAATGGGCAGCTGCACCGCTGGGTGTTGGTTTTCACCTTACATGCTGCTTCCTTTCTCACAAGCTCTAAGTGCAGCTTTTTTCAGTCTCAGTTAGGGTAGAGAAATTAACATATTTTACCTGTGGGTGTTTTCAGATTAAGAAACTCAAGCGGCAGCTGGAGGAGAGACAGAAGAACGGCAAGCTAGACGGTCTCCGAGCGGAGGATGCTGTCTTGGAAAACGGGACAGACGTGCACGTAATGGATCTACAAAGTAAATGTCGATTCTCGTGCGGACGTACACTCTCTCTCACGTGCTGTTTGTATCAGACTCGTGCCGGGGGAGAAAAACTGCCGTGGCAAAGAGCACCCAGCATTCCCCTGGGCCCCCCAAAAGCCCTTGAATGCAGAAGCACAGAGATGTTTCTTTGTGGGACAGAACAGGATGGGTCGGCGGGCAGAACAGAGGCGTTTCTCTGAGGGCCTATCAGTTAGAACAGGTGCCCAAAAATGAGCACCAAGATACCACCGTGTGAAGCGCTGGTAGAAACCGCGTTTATTTTACTGGGTACAGCAGATTTTTGATCTGCTGGTTGCATGAAAAAATTGAAAGGTATTTTTTTACCAATAAAGTAGAAACAGGCTTAAGGGAGGTAAAATTATGCCCAGTCTCTCTCCCGCTTTGCTTCCCCCCCCAAACATCTTTTTGTCTTCTTCACCCACAGGCACTCTCTTGCCTGGGGTTTCCTGCCCCTTGCCCAGGGTGTAAAGGCATTTTCCCAGCCTGCGTTCACGGAGAGAGAGAGAGAGAGCACGCCTTCTCTTCCCACAAGCGTGCAGGCGTGGGCCAGAACTAACAGATTTTCTAGATGCTTACAAAGTAAGGGCTTGGTTCCCAGTGACCACTGTTTTAACATTTTAAAAGCCCAAGAGCTTAACAAATTTTCCTTCTCTTTCAACCTTCAGGGGATGCCAACAGACAGATCAGCGACCTCAAATTTAAACTTGCAAAATCTGAGCAAGAGATAACCGCATTAGAACAAAATGTACGTGTACCCTTTTTAAGCAATAGCGAGCAGCTACACTGATGATTAACTGAAGTTTTACTTGCTGGAAATAGCCCTGAAAGGCTGAGGACAAAAGGAAGCAGAGATTTTTAGAACCAAAAAAAGATCCGGAGGGGAGTACGTTGAGACAGCAAGTCTCTCGAAGTGCTTCATACAGAGAGAACAAGTAGGAAGGAAAGATAATTATTAGGATTCAGGTGGTTATAATAGATACTAATCCTTTATGAACAATGGTTAGTTATAGAAAATAGCTAATGTGGCTTGGGAGTTTTTTTTAAATTTTGCCCTTTAAAAATAACTTAGTGAATTAAAAAGCACTTCATGCCGGAACATCCCTCTTCCCTGGGTTTCTCTCCCGGCCAGGCCGGCTCTCCTAACATCTAGACCGGGCCCTCCTGCCTTAGCATGTTGGGTCCTGGGGCAATTTGTTCAGGCCAAAGGGAGGGGGGAAAACAGCTACTCTTTCACTCTCAGGTGTGGGTAGACATGGCTGGAACTTTTTGGAATTTTTATAGAAACAGAAATGAGAACAGCACACACAGAAATGAGTTTTACAAAGCACGCTTTTGATCGCAAGAGCGTTAGTGTGTGCGGCAGAGCTCTGTCATCTCAGAGCACTGACTGGGCAGTGTCCTGCCTAGGCCCCTCCTTTCGGTCCTCACCTGCCCTCTCCTGCATCCCACCCACAACCCCACGGAGACAGCAGACTGGAGCTGAGGTCCTAAAATAACCTCTGCATTGTTCTGCCTCGACCTCCCGTTTCCAATAGAGTAATCGCAAAAGAAAAACAGAGCCAGGGCAGCTGAGCACCAGCACCATGGGGGCCACCCTGTGGATGGGGGTCAGGGAAACGAGTCCTTGTCAGGGTCGCGCAGCGTCACTCAGAAATACGAGGAAACAACCTGTGCAATAGTCCAAAATGTCACATCATACTTGTTTGCAGGGTGTGTTCTCCCATCCATTAAACCACACCCTTTGATCTCAGATCAAATAAAGCAATTGAAGATAGAAAGCAGGCCTGTCGATTTATACCTGTGGTTCTTCCCTCCCTTCTAGGTAATAAGGTTAGAGAGTCAAGTAGCACGTTATAAATCGGCTGCTGAAAATGCAGAAAAAATAGAAGATGAACTTAAGGCTGAAAAGCGGAAACTGCAAAGAGAGGTAACTTTTTTAGGCCATTTCTAGGGAAAGGACGGGTAATAAACGTCCCCCTAGTTGGGATAGGAGAGGGAGGAGTCGATACAGTTTACTCTGCGGGAAGGCCGTGTGCTGTCAGGTCTTCCCAAACCGCCGTGCTGGCGTCTTGCCT
>VBSM01003186.1:5340478-5406190 GCA_008086735.1 Cheirogaleus medius
GGCTTAATTTTGCTGTGTCGGAGAACATGGCCTTTATTATACCTGGTCTTTAGAAATGTGTTAGTACTTGCTTGACGACCCACTACGTGACCAATTTCTGTAAATGTCCCAAGTGTGCTTAGGAAGATGTGTCGTCTCCCACCTGTGGGTGCGGGATTCTGTGCTCTCCCACTGGTGAAGCTTGTGGGGTCTGCGTTCAGACTGACTCCTTGTGTCTGCTGGAACTCTCAGTAACCGAGAGAGACTTGTCCAACTCCACCAGTAGATGATGGTGGGTTTGTCTCGTTCCCTCTTTCTCCGTCAGGTTTTGCTGTATATATTTTGAGGCTAGTGTTTAAAACTCTTATATCCCCTCGATAAGTCGCAGTGACCCTCTTGGTCCCTGCTGTTCACCTTGTCAGTTATCAGGTGGCGGCAGCAGCTTTGTCCGCTCTGGACATCTCCATCCCTTGTTCCAGTCTGTTCTGCGTGGTCGTGCATCGGGCTGTCTCTCCTGAGATGCGTGTAGCCAGGTGGTGGCTGTTTTTAGCTGAATCTGAAATCCGTATTTTCATTAGAGACTTTAGTCCGTCGTTACTGGTATTTTGGGACTTGTTTCTACCGTGCTACTGTGGATGTCCCTTTGTCCCGCCTTTTTCGTGTCCTTCTTCTCTCTCCAAATTTAAAATTTATATTCAATTTCTATTCTCTTCGTGATCACCCGTGGGATATTATTTATTCATATTGAACTTCAAAAGTCTCAAAATTGAAAGGTATCTTTATTCCTCTCCTGTGCAACGGGACTTTCAGACACTGGCTTTAGTTCCCTTCCTGACATACACATGTTCACACACGTGTGTTTGTGTGCCTGTATGTCCACTCATCAGACAGTGCTATTGTTGTTGTTGTTGTTGTTTTGTACGGTCGGTTTGTTTTAACTTATCTGTGTATTTGCCACATAAGTATCTTTCCCGTTAGTATCTCACACTGTATTTCTAGATCATTTAACGTATCTACATTAGAAGTTCTTTTACAGTAGGCTTCTTGGTGGCAAACCCCTCAGTTTTTGTTATAAGTGCTTTTATTTCACACTTGTTGTTAGACAATAGTGTGGAAGGGGAGACAGCTCTGAGATGGGCGTCATTTTTGCTCAGTGCGCGAAGCTACCGTCTTTTGGCTTCTGTCGAAGCCGTTGGGAAATCTGCAGTTCTAACTGCGTGACCTTTTGTAGGGAACCTTTTCATTCTCTCTCTAGCTTCTTTCAGGTCTTTCTTTGTCTTTGACTTTGTGCAGTTTCACTCTTATATGTTAGATATGGGTTTATTGCTATTTATTCTGCTTGGGATGTATAGTGGTTCTTGGATCTGTGAATTCTTTTTTAAAATCAATTTTGGAAAATAGTCAACCATTAGCTCCTTAAATAATTCCTCTTTTCTAGTCTCTCCACTTTCCCCTCTTGGACTCTAATCAGAGGATATTCAACTTTCTCCTTGCAACCTACACATTTTTTAACTATCTCTCTTTTATATTTCCTATCACCATACCTCTCTCTGTTTTATGATGCTCAAAGTGTTTCTGCATAGATTTTCCAGTTTCCCTCTTTTAAAAAACCATATATTCATTCCTGATAGTTTCTGGTTGTAGGTACGTTCTCTTTTTTCAATTATATCCTATTTCTTTAAATATTTCCTAACAGTGATTCTATTTTCTGTATCTGACAACTGAAGCACATTCAGTCTTTGGGGGTCTAATTCTGTTGTTTATTTCTTCTGTTGACTCTCACTCAAATGGTTTGTCCTTTCATGTACTTAGTGTTTTGTGAGAATATGCTTGGTTTTAATTTGTAGGAATACTCTACTCCAGGCCTGACTTGGAGAAATTTCCTGCACAGAGGACTTGCTTCTGCCTCTCCTGGTAATGGCTGGAAGGACTTCTGTCCCAGGACCCCACGGCCCTCCTGGAGGGTTTTGGGTCGGGAGCAGAGCCTTGACTCTGTTCTAATCGTTGCTATCTCCACAGCCGTGTGGCTACAGTTCTCCCGGCTCAGGGCACCTCCACCCTGCCCTGCTGCTGCCTGGCGTCCAGGCGGCTCCACTAATGTGGCTTCTGCTGCTCGTCTCCTGCCCTGAGTTCCAGGCTCTGGGGCCCTGGCTGTAGGCGTGACCCTCTTGGCCTCAGACAGGCCTGCTTGGGTTTCTGGCTGCAGAAGCCTTTCTGCTGGCTGCCCAGGCTGTGGGGGCCACCGCCTCCAACCTGGCCAGGCTCCGCTCTTGTTTGTTTGTATCCGTTTGTTTGCCTCGCTTACCTTTTGTGAGACCGTGAGGGTCCCCAAGAGTGTGCCCTGTCTGGGGTCAGTTGTTTCAGAGGAGGAAGGTTCCCTAGTCACTCTTGATGCCAGAATCATGTGCCTCGTGCTACTTTTTAAATTAAATACACACACACACATGGATGTATGCATGCACTTTTAGGACTTTAGTGGGTCCGAGTTATAATTGTATTTCTGGCGGGATCGGAATCTTGGCCACACAGAACCCTGCTGTGCCGGGGGAGACAAGCTCCCCGAAGCTCACTGCCCTTCCTCTCTTTCCAGCTCCGCTCTGCGTTGGACAAAACGGAAGAGCTCGAGGTGAGCAACGGCCACTTGGTGAAGCGTCTAGAAAAAATGAAAGCAAATAGGAGCGCACTCTTGTCCCAGCAGTAGGTACCAGCTCGGGACAGCGACTGGCTGGTGGCTGGAGAGCATTGTCCGTGGGCTTTTCTTGTCCTGCCTGGAGCGCTGCTTCTTCCCCGCCTTCGGAGAGGAGACCGCGGCAGGCACTCAGCTCCTAGGCGCTCTGTGCCACGGCTCACCCGGGGGCGCCCCAGCTGCCACCAGACGCCTCTGTCTGCAGACGCCTGGCCCGCCGGGGCAGACACTCAGACCCCGCAGGGAACTCCACAAGCACACGGGGCCTCCAGGGGGCCTGCGTCTCACGGCACGGCGGCCTCTGAACGCTGCTGAAATTGGTGATCATGGTAGCGATGAAGGTGGGACTTGAGTTTTCTTTTCATGTGTCTTGCTGAAGATTAAGGGGAAATGGGACAGTGTTGGGACTTCCTTTCGTGGCAGAATCTACAATTGGAGCAACTTCATTAGTATCTCTTAGTCTGCGCTTTTCATACACAAACACTGTGGAACCACAAGCCATTACCGAGCAGAACCCTTTCGCTGGAAACAAGGGGGTGGTCTAGACGTAAAAGTGACCTTAAGAAGACTCTTTACAGGCAACAAATGAAGCTTTTCTAAGGGATTTTTGCATCAGTTCAGTCATAAGAAAAACTTTTTTCCAGGGTAATTAGGCAGTAGCTTCACTGAAAATGACGGCTTTTCATTTGCATTATTTAATCCTTATATTTGGAATTGAAGTTGTTAACTTCTTTTAAAGAATGTACTATTAATTAATAGAAAAATAAAAAAATGAAATGTTGAAAGACTTTAGCAATGTGGTTTTAATTTTTTCCCGCTGAAAAATAAATGTTTAACTGATTTCATATTGGTCGCTCTGTATATTTTAGGGTCATCTTTTTATTGTTTAAGCATATGAAATAAATTCATTTTTCCTTCCCTGTTTAAAAAAAAAAAAGAAGTCTATTCGCAGAATCGGTCCACTGAGAATGACAAGTAAACTGAAGACGTAGGAGATAGTAGAGACAATGATGTCAAGGACAAATGCAGAAGAAGCTAGAATGTGATTTTTACATTTATTTCACGGAATAAAACTTTTCTCGCAGATGTAGCTGCTGGGAATTTGTTGCTGGCTTTTTTCATCCCTGTAACCCAGAGTTTCTCAGCTTCAGCATGACCGTCGTCCTGAGCTGGATCATTCTTGGTTGCTGGGAGAGCTGCCCTGTGCACCGCGGATGTGGCCCAGCACCCCCGGACTCTGCCCCGCAGATGCCGGGAGACCCCACCCCAGTCATGACAGACACAAATGTCTGCAGACACTGCCAGTGTCCACGGGGGGGCGCAGAAGCGCCCCTGTTGAGAACCGTTACTCAGCCAGAATTAGAAGGTTGGGAAAGGAGATAGTTGAAAACCTGGACAGGGATCCCAGTTGTATGTTTCCTACAGCTTACTTTCATTTTTAGAAATGAAATAGCATTTAGGACCTGGCGCACCCTACTCAAAAGACATCATAAGTGGATGACGTGAACAGATTGCATGAATCAAGTGCAGTTCAGGGTCGCAATGAGCTGTTTTCCATTGTGTTTTTAAGTTCCTATTTTAGGTCAGGATGTCAACTAAAGAATCAAAAGCTGCAGTTGATATTTTTTAAAATTATGTTATTTAGCAAACATGGGTTTCTGGTTGTACAGCGCCAAGCCCCTGGGGAATACCGGATGAACGCCCACCTTTAGGAGGCTGTGGTCTTCAGGGAGAGACTGGCCGTGCACAGGGACAGCCACAGCAGAAGGCGGCGGGGTTGGGAAGTGCCAACCAGTTGCAAATTTTCAAACTGGGGACAAGCATCTGTTGTGTATCTCTACAATCTGCCAAGCCAGATGTGGCCGACTTGTTCATATGCCTGCCTGGGTGTGGCGGCAGGGGGTGGAGCTGATGTCTGCTGCCCTGCCTGACTCCCTGCACCTGCAGCCACACTTAGGGAGGACCTGATTCCCCAGTGTTGGGGATGCTTGGGAATTCAGAGGCTTCCAGCTCCGTGGTCAGGGGCTCTGCCCTTGTGCCCAAGAGCCTCCCGGGCTAGATTCCCACCTCGCTCCCAATCACTCGAGGACTAGACACTCCAAGCCCCCGCTCTGTGCTTGCTGCCACTGCCTGTCCACTCACTGTGTATCTCTGTGTTCGGTCAGCTCCCCAGCACACCCTTGCTTGTGCCTTTCCCCTCTGCCAAAACGGCCCGAACCCCCGCTTGCGGGATGGCTTCTACCTGGCCCCCAGGCGCACTAAGTGCTAAGCAGGTCCTGAGTGCGGTAGCCCTGCCTGTGGCTCGGTCACCTCCCTGCACAGCTACCCCTCCCCAGGGGTGGCACAGAAGCAAGACCACCACAGACTTGGGGAAGAGTTCCAAACTGGAAATATTTCAAGCTTCATGCTGACACTTTGTAAATTCCAAGAGCCTCCCGTACTGGATTTAGATGTGGGGTCAAGAGCACTGGAGGAGGAGGGTTCCTGCAGTCTGTGTTTACCCTTCACCTCTAGCCTCCCGGGCCCACCACGCCATGGGCACTCAGGGGTCCCACTGCGCTCTGCCTTCTGAAGACAGTACCCATGCCTGACTCTCCGTGGCTTTGAGCAAACCCTGCCCCCCGCCCAGGTGTGCTGAGCTTTCCCTGCTTGAGCTTCTCACGCGTGGGTTTCTCCGCCAGCCGGCCTGGGTCCCCTCGCGTGGATTTTCTCAGCCTGCCTCAGCAAGGCTGGGGTTTTGTGGCTACTAAAAAAAAGCAGTGGTTCACTACCACCGTTTTGCTAAATGTGATTTTAAGATAGTGTGGTTTAATATTCCCATATCAAAAATGTTAAATCTTTTAAGAATCTAGTCTTTTAAGAATCTAGGTCTAATTTGGTTCAGATGCCGTAGAAGAACAAAATTATTTTTCCCTCCCATGGGCCACTGGGCAGAGAGAGGGGTGATGTAAAGAGAAAAGCTGGCTGGCTTCTGTGACACCAAATGTAAAAAAGATCAGACGCAGAAAAAATGGCCCTAAGTACCAAGATTTAGCACAGCTGAGATTTAGCAAAGTAAAACATGTGAGAATGTAGTGTAGATACATTAATACTACGGCAGCAGGGCTAGTTTGAAAACCAGATTTGTGGGAAAATCTGAGTTAGATCTGCTGAATTTCATCTCAGAAAAGGTAGTTGCTTCAGCACAAACAACTGAAGAAGCTGAGTCAGGGGAAAATATAATCGGCAGAACAGGTTTTTAATACCCAGGAATCTCTTCTGTGTTAGAAGCTGATTTTTTTTTCTTTATTGTAATTTTAAAGATAATTTAATATTTTTGTTTTTACCCTAAACGCCTATTGTGTGTGTATGATTCATGATTTCATCAAGGATGACTTTGCAAATTTTCTGCAAGGTGGCCTCTCTGTAGTTTATTATAATTCACTAAATATCGATCAAGTACTTAACCAAACACTGGGATATAACAGTCCTATGTTACAGTGGGGAATGCAGACAGTAAACCTGTAAATAGCAAGTGAATAAGATTTCGGATGATGAAAGGGCTATGAAAGAAGCCGAGAGCAGGTGGTGGGGTGGCAAGTGAGCTAGACGGTGCGGTCAGGAGTGTGGGGTGTGGGGAGGTGGCTGCTGTAGCTGTCTGGTTAGCAAAGCCTTTGTGGAGTCGGTGACATTTAAAACCTAAGGATGAGAAAGTCCTGGCCATTTGAATGTCTAGAACAGCATTGTCCAATAGAAGCATAATATGAGCCACATGCAATTTAAATTTTTCTAGTAGCTACATTTAAAAAATAAACAGATGAAATTGATTTTAATAATATAGTTTATTTAACCCAATATATCCAAATTATCATTTCACCATGTAATAATACACATTTTAAAATTATTAATGAGATACTTTATATTCTTTATAGCAAATTTTCAAGTCAAAATAGCAAATATAAAATCAAATATTTAATATCGATAGCAACCTTTCAATTCAGATGCTAAGTTTTCATCGTGAATACTTGATCTATGTTAAGATTTCATAATATTTACAGTTGAAAAAGTAGATTCAGGCCAGACACAGTGGCTCACACCTGTAATCCCAACACTTTGGAAGGCCAAGGTGGGAGCATCACTTGAGGCCAGGAGTTTGAGACCAGCCTGGGCAACATAGCAAGACTCTGTCTCTACAGAAAATTTTAAAAAGTGAAAAATTAGCCAAGTGTGGTGGCACACACCTGTAGCCCTAGCTACTTGAGAGGCTGAGGCAGGAGAATTGTTTGAGCCCAGAAGTTTGAGGCTGCAGTGAGCTGTGATCGCGCCACTGCACTCCAGCCTGGGTGACAGAGCGAGACCCTGTCTCTGGAAAAAAAAAAAAAAGTAGATTCTCATACCTGAGTTTTGTTCCAAAGGTATTTAAAAGTTTTCCAATCATTAAATTAAATACCAAAAATGCATTTTCCTTTAATAATTGTACATTGATAAAACTGATTCATTTTTTAGAAGAATTGATTTGACTTTAAAGCAAAAGCATATCAGTTTCAAAACTACTTCCAAATTAAGTAAATTCATCAACGTAAATTCATCAACTCTTGTGTTGATTCAGGATCAATACATCAAATTCAAAGAAGTATTACATAAATTGAAAAGCAACTCTAAATTTATCAGTATCAACAAAGTTCTCTTCAAATTTTTCTTGTAGTTTTTGCAACTAATTTACATAACTGTTGATTACAATTAAAATCTTACACATATTGATTCATGTGTTAAAATCATCATTACTGATTTGTAATTTGAAAAGTTTCCATTTCAACATAAATCCTCATACTTGTTTAGATTAATCACATATAAGGGTCTTCTTGAACTTCAAATTTAGCTCATTCATATGTAATGTAACATCATAGAGAAAATATGTTACAATGACAATTTTTTACTTTAATTATTGAATATTTAACAAGCTTCCTTTTGTTTCAAGAAAATCTTGAACTGCAGTTAACAGAAAGTAAATCTTTGTAAAACTCATGACTCAACCAAAATGAGCATTGGCTAAGAGCACAAGATCATTAAATTCATGTCTTCTATTTCACCAGTTTCATAAACTGGTGATTCATAGCATTTGTATGTGTATACTGAATGATTTTAACAACTGTATCCATGACTCTTTTTATAGAGACTGATTCAGAAAACTGAGCACAAATATTTTTCATTATGTTTCATACAGTGAAATGAAGCAATAAAATAAACAAGTCTCTCATTTTAGAATGCCAAAAAATTTGTAATTTTGACCTAACATATCTGAAGCACCATCCGTCATGATAGAAGCTAATGTTTTCATATTTAATTTCATATCTAGTTGAAGTTCTTTTTTGAGATATGTAAAAGATTTTTAAATATTCACATCACAAGTTCAATTTTTAGGTGGCAAATTGACATTTCTTTATAAGTTTGGAAGTCCTTTGAAACAAAATGTACCCAAAGGATTCATTGGGTTATCTCTGTTATATTAAATGACTCATCTAAAACCAAGATAGAGTGTCAGAGAGAGAGACAGAGAGAGCCCAAAGTGGAAGCCATAGTCTTTTTAAACCTAATCTTGGAAGTAGCATCTCATCACTTATGACATTCAAGGAGAGAGAAATTAGCTCCATTTTTTGAGAAGAGTATCAAAAAAAAATTGGGACATACTTTTTAAACCACCACATTATGTGTTTGCTGAAAATGTCTCTTAATATTGTCTATTATCTTTAAACATTTTTTATATACTAAACCAATCACATTTTCATTTTGCTCTTCCCCAAAAACTACAATTGCATCATGACATTTGCAACATACATTCTCCTAGGCTTTTTCTTTTCTTACTTACTGTTCCAGTCATAGTATGAGCTTCTGTACTTCTACTTGATTCTGCATCGGTAGCATGTCTTTGTTTTAAATCTATAAATGTATCCATATTTATTTTTTAATTAGAAAAAGAATTTATAGTTAAACCTAAGTATTTCAATTTAATTACCAAATATGATTTATTACGTATCACTGTAACTTGTGCTGTCTGCATGAAATATTCAAATAAACGCATTGCAATGTTATATTTGTACATAGAAAAAATCGTTCATGCTGAATCAATCTTTGCACCAACTAGATGTGTTTATGTATAATAATAGGAATGACAGACACGCCTCACATGCACGGTACAATAATAACAGTAAAATCCTACATGATGCAACAGTGAAAGTGAAATGTAGTCCAACCAAAACAATAAGGTCAAAGAGGAGGGCTAGAGAGGTCTGTTTAAGCCACATCAAAATTCAGCTTATGAAACACCAAAACGGCTGTGCCATGAGGCAGTGAGTGCTTCTCTGACCACACCCTATTTAAAATTTCCAATCCCAGCCCAGCCACAGTGGCTCACACCTATAATCCTAGCACTTTGGGAGGCTGAGGCAGGAGGATCGCTGAGCCCAGGAGTTCAAGACCAGCCTGGGCAACATACAGAGACTCCTCTAAAAAAAGAGATGATAAATAAAATTGCCATTCCATCAACAATTCCTGTTCCCCTTTCCTGCTGCATTTTTGTCAACTTATTGCCATCTAACATACGAGAGATTTTCCTTTACATGCCTGCTGGCATGTAAGCTCCACGACTGACGATAGGGAACGAAGTGTGGAACTCCGGGAGGAGGTCTGGTTGGAGGTGTAGATATAGGAGTCATCGGCAAAGATGCAACTTTCAAGTGGTGGGACTACACTTGCCTAGGCGGAGGGTGTGACTAATGAGAGGGCACAGGAAGAGCCTAGAATAATCTAACAAGGATTAGGTAGAGGAAGAGGGGCCAGCAGTGGGTACTGAGGAGGATCAGCAGAGGATCAGGTACTAAGAAATGACAAAGGGCAGTAGACAGATGATAAAAATGCACAACCCAGGTCGGTTTACAAAGCCAAAGTTCTCCTCGTCTCCCTCCCACCCTACCCCACCAGCTGCCCCCCTCCCCAGATCCTCATCCATGTCGCACCATCATCTGCGATACCACCCTGAGTGGAAGCCTCAGTGTTACTCTGACCCCTCCTCTCCCTCACCCCCCCCCCCACACACCCATCTCCAGCACAGCCCCGGCGACTCCACTTATGGAAGATCTCACAAGTCCATCCCTTTCCGTCGCCATCGCCTGCCCCTCTGCACAGGCCATCGTATTGGCCACCCACCCTTCCTGGTCTCCTTCACGCTTCCAGCCCATTAGACTAAAGTCCTGACCTCCTCTACGTCCATATCCATATTTGATCTTTGCAATAACCCAGGGAGACGGGCCCTCTTGCACTTCCATGTTCTGAGTGAGGAAACTGGGGCACAGAAAAATCAAGCAACTTGTCTGAAGAGACACAACTGCTAAATAGAGGGTCCTAGAGTAACACGATTCTGGCCGAGGCCGGAGGCATGTCTGTCTTGCTTGGACGGTCTGTCTTGCACAAGGGGCCCAGTGCTTAGAGCTCTGTCTGCTACTCAACACTCAGGAAATGACAGCTTGTGTTGCTTCTTCGCTGTGGCTACTAACATTACTGTGAGTCACGTGTTTCCCACAGCGCGTTTTCGTGAGCCACCAATTTCCAGGAATGTCAGTGAGGGCTCTAAGTAAAGAGCTCTGTAAACAAATAGCTTTTGTTAACACTCCCTTAAATGGTTGATGGGTTTGCCTGTTGAGGAGCATTTAAACATGAATGTCATTGGGATTCCTAGTAAGAGGGACATGGACTGGGAGCCATTTCCCAAACTGTGAGATCATGAGACCTGTTTCTTCGCAGAGCCTTCTGGGATCAGGGCTCTGCAGAACACGTTAGGAAATGCTCTTCTAGCCTCAAGGTCAGACAGAACGTGTGTGCTCCTAGCCTGGGTCCCTGCCTCTGCACCTGCCTCCGCACCTGCCTCCAGCATCCCTCCCTATCCGCATGCTCTTCAATATCTTGAGTCCTCACAGTCCAGAGAGCAAGATTCCATTCTTCTCCCACTACAGAAAGCCCTGGCAGTTGCAGATTTGGGCGTGTGAGGCTCATCTCTGCTCAAGAGTACCAACCCAGGAGGGTCTGCAGATGTCTTCAGGTGTGGCCACCGTGTTTCAAGACCACCAGAAAAACTATAGCTTAATTCATCGACCCACTCATCCCTTATGCTCTTCTTCATCAAGATTTCCTCCTTCTACCATTTTATTTTCTTTCAGATCTCTGTATTCTACCCTGTCAGAGGCCAATTATCAAAATACATGAAGATAGTAACAGAAGGACTGCTCCTCAATTTTTCATAAGTGAGGATAATATTGTTATGTTATTGATTTGTTCATAGCCTTCAGAATGTTTTTGGCCATTAAAATGTGTATGAGGCAGGGAGCAGGGTAAAGAATATGAACAGTTTCCATGGTCTACTGCCTGCTAAAGCTCAATTTTATTTATCAGTATAGATGGGAAGCTGTAGATCTTGAAAAGATTTCATAAAGATAAAACAGACTGAAGAATAGAAGGATAATTGTGCAATATCATTAAAAAATACTATCCCAGTTAACATCACATTGGTAGTAAAACAGCAAATAAAAGTATTTCTATTCAAATCAGGAAGAAAAAAAATGCCCAGATGCGTCATACTTTAGCACTGTTGCAAAAGTTTTAGACAATGCAGTAAAACACAAAATAGTAATAAGGTATAATATTGGAAAAGAGGCAACATAAGTATTATTTGTACTCATTTGCAAAACTATAGAATTTAATATATTCCTTAAAATATTAGTATATGTGGTCAGTGGATAGAAATCAATAGCTTACTTGTATATCAAAACTGATCAGTTAGATTTAGAAAATCTAACTAAAGAGTGGTTAGGATCTCATAATAGCAAAAAAAAAAAAAGAAAGAAAAAAGAAACAAACAAAATTCCCCCAAGAAACAAAAGAATAGTAATAATCCTAACAAATAGAAGAAATAGAAGAACCTACATTAGAAAATCTATATAATCTGAGAGATATATGAAAAACTATAGAAAGATTTATGGTAAGAATGAATATCATAAAGATGTGACTTTCTCCTTAATTTATAGATTTAATACATTTCTTATGAAATGCACTTTGAGATTTTTTGGAGGGTAATCTCACAGAATTATTTTAATAGTCATCTGGTGTAGGGGCTGGGCCTAGAAGAAAAGATGGGTAGATGGAAAGAACCTGAGCAGGTGCAGGGTCAGGCGAAGACACCTGCACGAAGCTGCTTGTTGGCTGTGTGCAAAGGTCAGCTGAAAACAGCTGACTGGTATGGAAGTTGTTGAAGTAGCAAACAGCCCTGACCCTTTGCACATGTCCTTGGAAATAAATACGGGGAGGAAGTTAGCTGAGAGGGCCATTTTCTCCTGTAGATTTTGGTTTCTCTAAACGCCATGTGTTTTGAGTAATTATTCATTCCTTCGCTACAGAGCTCAGGAGCAAAAAGCAGCCGCAACAAGTGGTGACCTCCACATGATTCAGGAATCCCCACGTCCAGTGAGCGTTTTCGTTGCCCAGACTACAAGGGGACTCATCCCGCTAAGGGACAGTCCCGCCCGCTGCTTTGGGAAAGGGACCAATGTGCATAGTTTCAGAAGGGGATTGCTAACATGGAGCAGCACCTGACAAAAGATCAGCAAATTAATCTGCGCACTTTGCAACAACTCTTAAAGGCTGCCCAGTGCTCTGTCGAACCAAAAGCTTTACAACAACTCTTGTGCACAGTAAGACAGCATTGCCCCGGTTCCCAGATGAGGGCACATTAGATTTAGAGCTCTGGGAACAAGTAGGGAAGATTTTTAAGAAGAATCTTAGGGGGTTCCTGTGCCCCTTGCCATGTTAACTAATGGAGCCTGGGGCAAACAGCACCGACTCCCTTGCATATTCCTAAGGATTCTAATCCGTTGGAACCCGTTCTTCCTCCTCTGCCGTCTGCTGCCGTAAAATTCCCGAATCCTGAGCCATTCTCTCCACCATCGCCTTCTGTGGCTCAACAGAATGAGCAGCTACCTCCTCCTCCTCCTCCCCCTCTCAAAGGGGATCTTTACCCTCCCCTGGTAGACCATCTGCTTTTTGACGTTGCCTACGAGAGGGCCAATCTTTATGGGGACGAGATTTGCTAGAACAATGGAATCTACTAACTACCCAGCCTTTTCATTAGGGCCACTGCTCAGGTGCATCCAATACAACCCACACCTTTACAGTGGACTACTAATTCGCCCATCTGGATAGAGCAGTGGCCTATTAAGCGGGATAAATTAAAACATTTAAAAATCTCTTGTCTAGGACCAACTTAAAGTGGGACATACAGAATCCTTCCCTGAGCCCATGGAACACTCCTGTATTCGTCATACCTAAAAAGAACAGTAAGTGGCGTATACTACAGGACCTAAGAGCTCTTGATGCTAGTAGAGGCCCGATGGGACCTCTACAACCCAGCCTTGCCCAGCCGTCGTTAATTATAATAAAAGGACAATCTCTTGGAATTGAGTTAACTTGGGGAAGAGGATATGTTTGTGCTCGAACTTCTACAGGTCCCGAGTGGTTCCCCTCCAGAGTTCGCCCACATCATTGAGCTGGATTCCACAAATGAAACGTCTCTCCCTCCTGCCCCGCTGCCTGGGGTCCTGCTGCGACAGACCCCTAACACCATGACGGCGCCCAGGATCACGTGGGGCCAATTGAGACAACTAGAGACACAGGCCTCAGCTATGATAACACAATTCGGGGCTCCTCCTACCCCGGGGAACACTTTCCTGGTGTATTTGGCTATTGTTACCTGTAATAGCAGCCAGGTATCCCGAGGGCTGCTTTGCGGTCTTTTTCTCCTTTTATTTCTCCCAGCCAGCACACCCACAGTTTACTGGGCCCATGTCTTAAACTCGCCTGAGTTTAAGCCCCTAACATGGTGGGACTCGGAGACCCCTCTGTCTACCAGTGACGAGGAGTATGGTTGCCTCCATGTTCCTTGGCAGAGAAATGGAATAGACTGGCTTAATATCACAGTGTCAGTTTATCATTCCTCTAAGCCTCCTGTGTGTTACCAAATTACATAACACACCACGGTGCATTCCCGTGACCACCCAAAAAATCTATATTATCAACCGGTCATGCTTGATCTTGTCACTTTCTCTTCTTTTCCAGGACGGATGTGACAATTGATGTCTCTTCACAATGGTGTTGGGAGGTCACTGGCTGAAGCTTACATCTTTTTCCTATTCACACTCCATCTCTAATTGTAAACAAAAAGGGGGACATGTGGGGGCTGGCCCTAGAAGAAAGAAAGGATGGGCGGATGGAAAGAACGTGAGCAGGTAAATGAAGGGTCAGGAGAAGACACCTGCCCGAAGCTGCTTGTTGGCTATGTGCAAAGGTCAGCTGAAAACCACTGACCAGTATGGAAGTTGTTGAAATAGCAAACAGCCCTGACACTTTGCATGTGTCCTTGGAAATACGGGGAGGAACTTAGCTGAGGAGGCCATTTTCTCCTTTAGATTTTGATTTCCTCCTCTTTAAACACTGTTTCAAGTAATTATTCATTCCTTCGCTACCCAGCTCAGGAGCTAAAAAGCAGCTGCAACAATCTGGAAGTTAAATAACCACAGCAACATTGCTACTAGACTACATAATTTTGATAAAAGACTGCAAGCTTCCACCAGGTATTACCAATGTTACAAAAGTGGGAAGACAGGTCCCTGTGGTGGGACCACCCAGCCTTGCTGAAAAGGGCACCTGGCTGCTTAGTTCTACCTTATTTTCCCATCGCATTCCCTGAGGATTCCCAGGGTGCAGCTTCTATGCTATCAAGACTAGGTTAACACTCCCTCAAACAATTGTCTATAAATGTTGTCACCCTTTTGTGTATCCTGTCTGTTCCACACATTTTAGCCACTAATATGTTCTCTGCTCTCAGACTGTATGTTCTTTGAGAAGAAGCTTTGCACTCCATGGCCTGCCTGATATACAGCAAGACCTCAGCAGGTGTCTGTGGAATAAAATAATTGTAACAGCTCCTAAATAGAGAGGTTAAATATGTACAGGGACATCACAATCCCTGTGGGAGATCTGGGTGGTTTCTCTCTCCGCATAGCTCCCTCAAAACATCCAAAATAAGGCTCTGTGATAAGTAGGATTATAGGAGATTTCCACTTCTTCATATTCTTCTGCATTTTCTACATTAAACACATAACTTTAATAATAGGATATTTAAAAATTATAAGCAAAAAAATTAAATGTAAAACATAAAAGGTAAGTAAAAACTATTACGTGAATGATTATTCTGAACTCGGAATGGGGTAAAAAATCTCTAAGATCACTGAAATCACAGACCGATCAATTTCTTAAAAATAGAAAACTTCACATCAAAACAATAAAAACCCCAGATTAATCCCATGGACATGGTAGAACTGCCTGGCAGAAGAGGCAGAACCACTGGCCGCGCACACAGACAGAGGGAACTCAGATGAGAAGGAGCAAGGGTCCACACCCCCAGGGCCAGTGGGCATTATCCAGAGTCATTGTCAAAAAAGGGGGGGGGCAGAGGAAGACACAACTGGGCACTGGAGCTCACGGCTACACTGAAACGACTGAGGTCATTAAATGGGTATGTTTCTTTCACCTGCCACCCTTAACACAAGATTTAGTGTCTTCCATGCAAACAGTACGCCTGGCCTCTTTAAAACTGCCTCCCTTCCAGCGCTTTCCCCCCAACCCCCACAACCTCTCCTGCCACCTGCTCAGCGGCTTGCCTGCAAGCAACAGCATCACCATCCTGCACGGATTACCTATTCGGCAGCCTGGTGACACCCGTGATGTCGGTGCTCAGTATGTCTGGGCCCCTGTCCCCTCGTGGCACTACATCCTACCTCTATTCCCAAATCCCAATCATCCTCCGTAAGGATGGCCGTGATCACTGTTTTCAGTAGTCTGAAAGGTTGACATATGAAAGAAAGATTTGACTATTTCTGTGTTGTACCGGTAGCGTAGAGAGGGGGGCCAACAGTGGAATGAGCATTTGACAAACTTATGTTCGGCACAGGAAAGAAATTTCTCACAATTCTCTGCTGGAGCAAAGAGGAGTCAAGGGCCTAGAGTAGGATGTGGTTTCCAGCTGTCCTGGTATCAGGGTTGCCTTCCCATGGGCACACTTCCAGAGCCACCCCTTTCCAGGGGCACCCTGGCCCAGAACTACAAGTCCTGTTCTTGATGCCATCTGCCCAGATAAGGGGAAAGTGTGCAGCCTAATGTGATCCTCAGCCTGAAGCCCTTTATATAACGCAGGCCAGACTTCATTCCCCGTTAACTTTAAATGATACAGTGATTTCAAAAATGAAATCCACTGCAAAAGGACAAGATTTACAGTTTAAGAGGCACTCCAAGGCACCTTAGATAATGGCAAGACTTGCCATAAAGTATATTAAGTCACCCCAAGGAAACTTTCGATAGACCCATGCTCATTGTCCACTCACTATTCACCAAGCCCAGCACTTGGCCCCTGGTAGGCCAATACGAATCTGAAGAATGAACGAATGAATGAAGTGCATTTCAGAGGCAGCCTCCTTGGAGGGGACAGTTCTGGGGCAGACACAGCTTTACAGCTCCCTCCTCCATCTGCCACTTATCCGAAGAGCCCTCTCCCTTACTCCTCAACAGTCAAGCACATGTTGAGACAAATAAGCAAATAAAACCACCTGCATCCCTTCAGGATTGTTCGTTTTGTGCAAATTTAAATATTCTATCGGGGATGATGAGGCACAAAATATAAGGGGAGGGGGATGCAAAAAATTCAGTAATCAGATAATATTTTAATGCAATCGCTTAAAAAAATCAAAATGCAAAAAATCCATGACGAACAAAATAGCCAAATTTTAGATAAAGACGACAGGGTGCCCTGTGGAGCCATTTACAGCCTGAGGCAAAAAAATATGGCGTACTTATTTGGATATTTTGTTCATCGTGGATCTTTTTTCATTACTTTTGATTTTTTTAAACAATTGCACTACCGTATTATTTATCTTGATTGCTGAGGTTTTTGGCAACCCCTTAAATTTTGCATCCGTGACAAATAAATGCCTCACCTAGTCCCTGAGCCCTGCTAACGGTCAAAGGACAAGCTCTTCAAACACTACGAGGGCGCGCGAGGCAGTGGACACAGCCCCGCAAGGAAGGAGGCCAGGCCCCCTCCGGCCACTGAGGACGGCGGGCTGCGGCCACACTGGTCCCAGATGGGGGCAGTTCGTCCTCAGCGCCTCCCAGCATTTTCGCATGGTGGCTTTGCAGAGCCACGCGGTCCGGATGAGGGTCCTCGGCTGCAAAGCAGGAAGATCTTCGCAGGTGTCTCTGCCCGCGCTCGCGCGGCCCTCCGCGCAAACTCTCTTCTCCCGCCAAACGCGCAAAATCCACACAGGCGGCCTCCTTCCCGCGCTTTGGCGCCCGCACGCCGGGCCAATCACGGTGTCGCCCTGTTTGCGATGACCAATAGCAGCGCGCTTCGTCGGGCGGTGGGCGGGGCCACCGGGAGCCGTTACCCGACGGGCGCCGCGGCGGCATTGGGAGCGCCATTAGCGCGGAGGCGGCTGAGCGGCGTGGACGGGCGTCTCGCGTGTGGCGGCGGCGGCGGCAGCAGCGCTGCTCCCAGGGGCGGCGGGCGTGGACGCGGGGCGGTAAGCTGGGCAGCGAGGCGGGCCAGGGCGCGGCCGCTGGGCTCGACCCTGTGTGGCCCGGTAACGGCCCCAGGCCCGTCCCGCCGAGGCACGCGGGACGCCAAGCGGCGGCGCGGACGAGGCCGGCGAGGCGCGGGCGGGACGCGGCCTTGCGCGTGCCCCAGGCGGCCCCGGGGTTCCGGGACCGTCACGCCGGTTCCAGGAGGGCTTTTCCAGCTCGGGTTCGCGGGTGCGGGGCGGCCTGCGCCCCGAACTGCCTTTCCGGGGCAGTTACTTCCCCGGGGACGGTGGAGACGCGCTCCCGTGCGTGCTCGCGCCAAGCCGCGGCAGGCCCGGGTGCGGCGGCCCAGACCGGCCCGGACCGGCCGGAGGGAGAAGGGACGTCGAGCCCTAACCCACGTGCGGGCCGCGGCACCGGGCCGGCCGAGGTCCTGAGCTGGTGTGGAGGGCCGGGAAGGGTTCCCTAGACGGTGGGTGTTTGAGACGCGGTCCGAAAGGTTGAGCGGGAGCCAAAGGTTAGGTGGGCGGTGCGGGCGGGAGAAACACGCGCGTGGCCCGACTTGTGTGCGGAAACGGAAACGGAAAGGCCGATTTACCTGCACGACGGAAGTGCCCGGCTTAACGCAGAGTCCGGACCGCTGTGGGGTCTTATTTACTGAGATTTTAGTCTACCTGAAGATAATGACGGTCCTCTGCTGAGTCTTTAACAGTAGAGCGAAGTGGTCAGATAAGCATTTTTGGAAAGAGCATTTTGGCCAAATGGGAGATTATTGCCGCGATAGCCGTGGGAGGCGGGTTAAATTGACAAGACCCGGTGAGGGTGAGGGGCGTGTCAAGGGAGAGTTCTATCTGCAATTTCGGGCTCCGTCCACGGGGATTGGGAACACTGGAGGAACTGGTTTGGTAAATGAGAACTCCAAGAACAATAAAAGTGGGTATAATGCCTAGACGTGGAATTGCTGGGTCATGTGGTCATTCTGTATTTAACTTTATGAGGGACTGCCAGACTGTTTTCCAAAGTGGCCACAACATTTTACATTTCGACCAGCCATGCATGGATGGGAGTTTTGAATTCTCCGTATCCTTGCCAGCACTTCTTATCCATTATTATTACTGCCATCCTAGTGGGTGTGAAGTGGTATCTTGTTTTGCTTTGCATTTCTCTTATAACTGTGATATATATTGGGCATCTTTTCATGTGTTTCTTGGCCATTTGTATATCTTTGGAGAAATGTTTATTTAAGAGCAAGTCCCTATCTCCAAAAAAAATTTTTTTAATTACATAAACATAGACCTGTAGTCCCAGCTACTTGAGAGCTGAGAGGCAAGAGGATCGCTTGAGCTCAGGAGTTTGAGGTTGCAGTGAACTGTGATGACACCACTGCACTCTAGCCTGGGTGACAACCAGACCCTGACTCAAAAAGTAAATAAACGCATACATACATACATATGTACATTGGGAGTCGAATACTTTCAGTTTAGCTAATTACTAGGCTTCACATCTGTGTATCTTTTCCATTTGTATGTATTATAGGAACCTAGAATTTATGTATAAAAATGAACTCATCATCTCCGTTGCTCCTCACCCAAAAGCAAAATAACATTAAAAACAGAAAACTGTTTCTCTATGTAGTTTCCTAGTTCAGTGAATATAAATCAATGATGATGATTTCATTTTTATATAAAAGACATATCTCGTTCTATATCATTCCTCCTCTCCTTACCCTTTCTGCTAAAATCAATACTAAAGGAGTCCTTCCTCCTGCGGCTCCCACTTGCTCATCTTTCAGATCTGTTTAAATGACATTCTCAAAGGCCTTCACTAACCCTTACACTGTTGAATCTGTTTTTATTGAGCACCCTAAGTGATTGTTACATCGGGCAAGTTTCCAGAAAGGTACTCTTGAAATAATAAGATTTATATGCTCCTTTCCCCTCCTCCCACTCCACTTTTGGAAATTGTATGCCTGTTATGCTTCATAGAAGCAGAGACTGATCACCTGTATGTCCTCAACATTTAGCAAATGACTTAGCAAATAGAGGTTCAGTCATTATTGAATAATATATCAAAGAATGATTCTCCAGAGAAGGGCATTCTTTCCTGAAAATGGAAATGTACTTGGTTGGTAATAGGGTAGGTATATGTTTAGCATCATTGGAAACTTCCAGACAGTTTTCCAAAATGGTTTTAACAATTTGTATTCCCTCTAGCAATGTGTTGAGTCCCAGTTTGTCCACATCCTCACCAATATCTGGTGCTATCAGCCTTTTTTTTTTTTTAAGCCATTCTAATGTGAAGTGGCACCTTGAGTGGTTTAAATTTGCATTTTTCCCTGATGACTAATGATGTTGAGCACTTTTTCATCCACATGAGAGCCATTCATATGTTCTGTGTGCGTGGATGAAGTAAATGCTTGAATTTTTCCCTTTTATATTAGATTTTTTAAAAATCTGTTTGTGCAAGTTCTTTACATAATCTGAATAAGAGCTTTCTGTTGGATATGGAGAGTGAATATTTTCTCCCAGTCTTTGGCTTGTGTTTTCAATTTTTTAGTAATATCTTCTGGTGAGCAGAAGTTTAATTTTGCTGAATCAAAATCAACAACTTTTTTTTTCAAGACAGGATCTCCCTCTGTTGCTCAGGCTAGAGTGCAGTGGCGTCATCATAGCTCATTGCAACCTCAAACGCCTGGGCTCAAGCCATCCTCCTGCCTCACTCAGGCTCCTGAGTAGCTGGGACTACAGGTGCCTGCCACCATGTGTGGCTAATTTATTTTTATTTATTTTTATTTTTTTTTACTTTTTGTAGAGATGGGGTCTCACTATTACCCAGGCTGGTCTTGAACTACCACCTGGGCTTCCCAAAGTGCTGAGATTTCAGGTGTGAGCCACCCAATTCGGGAAATCAGCAACTTTTAAGTTAATGCCTTAGTGTTCTAGCTGAGAAATCTTTGCCCACCCCAAAATCATAAACATATTCTCCTATGTTTTGAGAAATGTGATAGGTTTGTTTTTCACATTTAGAAACATGACTCATCTTGCTTTTATTATTGGGTGTGGTGTGAGATACAGGTCTAGGCATTTATTTTCCTCTAGGAAAAAAAAACTACTCTGTAAAATCTAGGTGTGCCAGTACCATTTATTGAATATGCCTTATGCCTTCTTTTCCACATTGAATTGAAATAGTGACCTCAAAAACTAAGTGACTACATGTAGCTCTCTTTCTGGACTCATAATTTGTTCCATTAATCTTTTAATCTGACATACTATACTGTAAATAGCTGTAGCTTTACAATTCTTGAAATATATGTCATCTAACTTCTAGATTGTTTTCATTGTTCTAGGTTCATTGCATTTCCTTATTAACTTGCAATTAATTTGTCAACTTCCAAAAAAAATTCTGCAATTTTGATTGGAACTGTTGAATCTACAGCTCCATTTGCGGAGAACAGATCTTAGCAATATTGAGTCTCTTGGTCTGTGAACATGGTATAGCTCTCCATTTATTTTAGTTCCTCCTTAATTTCATCAGTGTTTTGTAATTTTTAATATAGAAGTCTTGCACATATTTTATTACCTTTAATCACCAAATATTTTATGTTTTTATAAATGATAGGTACTGTTCTAAATTTTCATCTTATAATTATTGCTAGAATATAGAAATATAGTTGATTTTTTTATATATTGACCTTTGTATCCTTCATCCTTACTAAATTGACTTATTAGTTCTGATAATTTCTTTGTATATCTCTGTTTTTTCTCTGTACATTATGATGTGACCTGTGAATAAATACAGTTTTACCTCTTTTATTTCACTGGCTAGGACCTTTGGTATAATAAATATAAGAGGTGAAAGAACAAATTTATTGTTTTTGACAGAAATTATTCAGCATTTCACTACCCAGTGTGATGTTGACTATAGGTTTTGGGGTTTTTCTTGTAGATAGCCATTATTAGATTGAGGAAGTTTCCTATTCATGATTTGCTGAGACCTTTTTGTCATGAATGGGTTTTGAGTTTTAATAAATGTTATCAAAATTCTTTTTTTTTTTTTTTGCATCTATTGAAATGATCATGTGATTTTTCTCCATTCTTTTACTGTGGTGAATAATATTGATTGATTTACAAATTTTGGACTACCCTTATCTTCCTCGGGTAAACTCTACTTGATCAAGATGTATTAGCCTTTTTTTGCTTTGTAAAAAATTAATTTAGCATATAACAGTCTGTGTATAAAAGGTATTTTATTTTCTTGGAATGTTCTTTTCTGGTTTTGGTATCAACGTTATGCTGGGCCTGTGAAACATACTGAGAAGTCTTCACTCTTCCTCACTTCACTAAAGGAGTTAAGATTGAATTCCGGCTTTATTTCTACCGTAATTGATTGATGGAATTCAATGAAACCATCTATGTCTGGCATTTTCCTTGAGGGGAAATTTTAAATTACAGATTTAATTTCCTTAAGAGATGGAACGGTTCATATGATTTCTTCCCGTATCCATTTTGGAAGGTTGTGGTTTTCAAGGAAGTATGTCCATCTGAGTTATAGAATTTATCAGATGAAGTTGTTTATTATACCCCCTTATCATTTTAATGTCTATATGTTCTGTAGTAATGTTCCCTTTATTATTCACAACATTCATAATTTGTGTTTTCTCTTTTTCTTAGATAAGTTTTGTGAAGCATTTATAAATTTTATTAATCTTTAAAGAAACAACTTTTGGTTTTGTTCATTTTTATCTATTCATTATTTTTGTTTACTTGTCTTTTTTTTATTTCCATCATACTATCTTTGGCCTTAATTTTTCTGCTTTTTCTAGTTTCTTAAGATAGAACCTTAGATCATTGATTTTTAAACCTTTCCTCTTTTCTAATATAAGCATTTAAAGCTATAAACTCTCTAAGCACTGTTTTAGCTGCATCTTACAAATTTTGATGTGTGGTATTTTCATAATTTAGTTCAAAATAATTTCTAATTTTCATTGTGATACATTCTTTCACCCGTGGGTTATTTATAACTCTGTTGCTTAATTTCCGAATATTAGGGAAGTTATTATCTTTTTTTGTTCTTAATTATACTGTAGTCAGAGAACATACTCTCAATCATATTGAGGCTTCTGGCCATGATAAAGTAACACACTGGACAACAGGCAGTATAGGACCGTGATCTCTAAGAGAAAGGAAACATCCAACATTAGCACTATGACAGCCTGGCTTCCTGCTTGGAAGCATACTGAAGACCATGGAGCAAGGACAGAGACTTCAAGCAAAGCAGAGGTCTCCCTGAGTAAGGCAGAAATTGGAGTTCAGAAAGGCTAAGGCAGTTAGAAATTGCAGGGCGGTGTTCCTGAGAGAAGGGAACTATGTTGAAAAAGAGCTCCAGAAATCTGCAGGGAGACCCCCTTGATCCTTGACAGATACTAATGTGTATATTTGTAGTTAAAACTCCATGAAGCTATTCTATACTTTAACCTTAGAATCATGTACATTTCTTCTGCTCAGAGCACTCTACCCAGAAGTAGTCACCTGGCAAGGAGTTTTGAAAGTGTGGTGGGGACTATGGGGAGCAAAAAAAAAAGTTTTGAGTCTCACTGTTGCTGCCATAATGTCTACTTTTTAGTATTTCTCAATTTTGTAAGTTGTTAAATCATTTTCATAAATTCTCTAAAATGCCTGTTTTTGTTTACAAATAAACTTAGTTAATATTCTAAAAATAGATCATTTAAATGGTTAATCTTTAAATCAAGAGATTTTACTTGTGTCACATAAGAACTGTATTTAAACTTTTAAAAGTAAAGATAATGGCAAGCTAAGTAATTAGGCCTCCTACCCACTGAAGACAATTCAAAAGCATAGAAAAATATTAAATCTTCTTAAGAGCATCTAAGAACTGGCCAGATAAGGAGAAATTGCCAGGCCACAACCTGGGAAAGGATGGGAACCCCGAGAAGTAAGGCTAGCATTAGGAACAACTTCTGCCTTGAAAAGCATAGCCTAATCTCTGTTATAATTTAGAAGAAATAACAGAGAGTAGGCTATGCTTTTGACAGCCTCCTGAAAATAAAAGGACAAAAATCAGAGTCCTTGGTCTGTCAAAGGTGGAAGCCAGGTAATCTTCCCCTTCCAATGTGCTTATTAGGATCAGATCCCAAAGGGCTGTGCCCTAGAATTAAAGTAAACCAGCCCTTCCTCAGACTATAGTTTTCTGAGTAGCCTAGAGAAATCTCAAATTTTGGTCAGAATAAAGGAATTCCAGATAACTAGTTCCCTGTGGCACCTGGCAGTAGCAAACAAAAATTCTCTCTGAGGAAAAGTGACATCATCCTTGGCTTCAAATTATTTATGTGCACAACTTATCAAATACAGGGTCTAGCACTTAATCAAAACATAACCAGGAACCCAAAACGACATCATGAGCCAGAAAACAATAGATAATACAAACAGATCCACAGGGATTCCACTTACTGGAATTATTAAATACAGACTGTAAAACAATTATATTTACTATCTTTTAGGAGAGAACAGCTAATATTAAAAACTTTACCACAAACTAGACAACATTAAAAATGGCATAACAGACTTGGGAAAAACCGAGTAAAATTCTAGAACTGAAAAATTCTGGTAAACAAACTTACGAACTTAATAGATGGATTCCACATCAGAATTAGTTAGAACTATAGAAAGAATTTGTGAAATGGAAGGTAGGTTATAAGACACCGTCCAGACTGAAGCATGGGGAAGACAAAGGATGGAAAAATACAGAAGCAAAGAGATGTGGTGGATATTGAAAAGGTCTAACATGGGTTTAACTGAAGTCCCATAAAGGAAATTACTTCTAAAAATCCTCAGTATTTTATAAACATGTTCCACATCAGTAAATAAAGATCTATCTCTTTTGTTTTTATAAGCTGCATGATAGGTATTCCATTATATTTAAAGGGGTTGGGAGAATTTGAATTCTCATTCTGTATGAGTGTCCATTTCATTACCTTTAATAGTACAACATATGATCTGTCTTTGCCAATTTGTTAGATAAAAATCCATCAATTTTGATTTGCATTTTTGATAGTAATGAGTTTATACATCTTTTAAAAATATATTTGACTCTTACGAGTCTTAGGAGTTGTCCAGACATAGCTTTTATATATTTTTGTCATATTACTAGTTTGCAGGAACACTTTATGCATTAGATCTATTACCTCCTTGTTTGAAATAATTTCCTTAGTTTAGCATTTCGTTTAATTTTATTCTTGTTTCTAATCGTTTCAAAGAAATTTTTAAATTTTTCTTGAATCCCCTCACATCTCCTTTTCTTTGTTTCCCTTTATAGCAAAAAATTTTGAATGGATTGTGTGTACTCACTGTCTCCAGTTCTTGTGAATCTACTCCAGATAGGCATTCATTCCCATCATTTGACCAGATTAGTTTTTTTAGGTTATAAATGACCCCTGTGCCACCACATTCCGTGATGAGTTCCAGTCTTCATCTTACCCAACGATAATCATCCCCTCCTCCTTTACACACCCTTGTCTGCCACTGTTCCATATCTGCATCTACTGGTTTTTCTCCTGCTACTCACACTCTTCCTTCTCAGTCTCCTTTGTTGGTTCCTCTTCATCTCTTCAACCTTTCAGCTTTGGAATGCCTTAGTCCTTAATCCTTGAGTCTCTTGTCTGTTTCTGCAGTCAGTAGGTGATTACATTCAAGTTCATAGATTTAAATATCCATTCCAATGAGTCCCAAATTTACATCACTAACTAGATCAGTATTATCTAGTGGAAATATAAGCAATATATATGACTTTATATTTTCTAGTAGCCACATTTTAAAAGGTTAAAAGATATGGGTAGAATTAATTTTAATATGTTCTATTTAACCTAGTATATCAAATATTATTTCAACATGTAATGAAATAAAAATGAGATTTTATATATTTTTTCATATTAAGTCTTTGAAATCTGGTATGTGTTTTACATTTACAGTACATCTCAATTCAGATTAGCCACATTTCAAGTGCTTAATAGCCACATGGGGCTGCTGGACAGTGCAGATCTAGTTAACGTCACTGATTTCCAGACCTCTGTATTTCCATTTGAATGTGTAATATATATCTCAGAATTAATGTGTTTCTCGCATTCATATCCATTCGAACAAAAACAAATCCTTTCAGTTCTACCCTCAATAGATCCAGGATATAATCAGATCTTACCTCCTTGGCTGCAGTCACTGTGGTCCTGGACATCACTATCTCTTGCCTAGATTATTATAGTAGCCTCCTGACTGGTTAGATACCCACATGACTCTCTTCCTCTCCTCCTCCAGTTTTTTCAAGTCTCACCTTATCAGTGAAGTGTTCTTTGACTACCTTATTAAAAGTGCAAACCTGGCTCGGCACAGTGGCTCATGCCTATAATCTCAGCACTTTGGGAGGCCAAGGTGGGAGGATCACTTGAGACCAAGAGATTCAAGACCAGCCTGGGCAACAAAGCGAGACCCATCTCTGCAAAAAATTTAAAAAAATAGCTGGGTGTGGTGGTGTGCACCTGTAGTCCTAGCTGCTTGGGAGGCTGAGCCAGTAGGGTTGCTTGAGCCCAGGAGTTTGAGGTTACAGTGAGCTATGATGATGCCACTGCATTCTAGCCCAGGCAACAGAATGAAACCCTGTCTCAAATAAATAATAAAAAGTGAAAACCTCTCCTTCTTATACATATAAATACATACCCATGTAAATCAGTATTCCCTTATCCCTTCAATGCTTTATTTATTTATTGTTTTAGGATTTTTGTTTTTATGGCAGTTTCGAACTCCTGGGTTCAAATGATCTTCCCACCTCAGCTTCCCTAGTAGCTGGGACTACAGGCACATGCCAGCATGACCAGCTTAGTTTTTAAGGTAGCCTGTCACTTTGTTCAAAGGTTTGATAGGAATTGTTACAGGATGTATCTTTAGCTTTTTCAGTTCTTTCTATGGTTGATTCTCTGTTCACCTGTTTCTGAGTCTTTTTAAAAATTTGTTTTCCTAGAAAATTGCATATTTTTTAAGTTTTCAAGTTATCCATCAGAGGTGTATATGACAATAGCAATCTTTGTTTTTAAAAGTACTTCTTTATCTCTTGTTAAAATGCTTCTTTTTTCATTACTAATTTTTGCTTTAGTCCACTCTTGGATTTGTCTGGTATTTATCTATTTCTGTTGTCTTTTAGATACCATTTTTACTGTTTTTAAATTGGTCACTTCTGTTTTTGTCTTAACTAATTGTATACTCCACCTTTTTGGTTTATTTTTAGTCTTTTCTAGATTCTTGAGTTGACAGCTTAATTCCAGTTTTATTTAATAACACGCCTCTAAATCTGTGGCTTCTTTTGGTGGTAACTTTGACCATGTCCCATAGGTTTTGGTAGTCTTTGTTCTTATTGTCATTAATTTTTTTCAATTATCAAAACCACACTGCTTATGCAACACCAAAGTCAGGATTCAAAGCAAGATAGGCTGTCTTCATGGAATGAGATCTTCTGCTTTGTAATGTCTTCTCATAGTATTATAGAACAGAGAGAGTGAACTTAGATGATTTTTTCAGGATTGTTTATTGAAATAGTTCATTGAAAATTAAAGTCAACTTTTTTTTTCCCAACTCATCAGGAACCTTTCTAATACCTGATCACCAGATTTCCATTTAAGATATCTCAGCTTTTTGGAAGTATGGACCGTAAAGATAAGTAGGGATAAGAGGCTCAAAATGATTTTGTGAGTTGCCTGGACATTTTTCCTATTGGTCTCCTTTGGGACTATTCATGTGCCCATTGCAGTGTCTTGGTTTTCCTTTTAGTGACTAGCTTGGGCTTCCGCATCTAAATAGCTTTATTGAGGTATATTTTACTCACTGCAATGATTTTTTTTTAGTAACTTTATCAAGTGGTGTAACCATCACACCATAGATCAGTTTTAAAACATTTATATCACCCAAATAGGATCCTTTATGTCCCTTTACAGTTAATTTCTTTTCCCACCACCTCCTCCATTCCAGACAGCTACTAACCTTCATTCTCTATAAATTTACTTTTTCTGGACATTTTATTTAAATGGAATCATACAGTATGTAACCTCTTTTGTCTGGCTTCTTTCATTCAGCATAATGTTTTTGAGATTAATCTATGAGGTAACATGTCAGTAATTCCTTTTTATTGCTGAAAAATACTCCGCTGAATGGATATACTATGTCATTGGTTTTTAATAATTGTACAATTTGTTTTGAAAATATTCTTGATCTAGATTTGACATAAATATGGTCACATTATAGTCTTTAAGATTCTATTTTTTGGTTTTAGACTCTTTTGGTGACCGTGACCTAACACATTGGTGGTTTCTTAGATGTTCCTTAGAAATTTTACAAGAATGTCTTTGTTCTCTATGTCACTGTCCATTCACGCTTTTTTAAAAGTTACTCATATGTATTACCAATTTTATTTATTAGCCCTCTGATACCAGAATCTTTAATTATAACTGCTATTTTATCTAATTCTTCTTGTATTTCTAATAGTTTTTTAAAAATATGTCAAGTATAATAATAGTTCAATATTTATACCTTTTCTAGACTATATATCCTTGCGTGATGCAGGCCACTGCAGTGGTGGAGGCAGCTTCTGATAAAGGCTACCACAGTAATGGAGGAAACCTCCAAAAAGGTGAGGATCCAGGCCAGTTGCCTTTATTCTGGGTGGGAACGGGTTATAAATGTAATTATGTTAAACAGTTTCCCCTCCAGTGTTGGTACTTTTTAAGCCTTCCTCCCATGAAGTAGTAAGATTCAGTGTGTTTTTAACTGGGCAAATTCACTGAAGTGATTTTTGGTAGATATGGGCAGTGTAGGCAAGACCTTTCAGGGAAATGGAAGATTTAGGGAGGAGAAAGTGAGCAGGAAGCAGGGTTTCTGTCCAGCCAGGCTTTCCAGAACTGTTGACAGGTACAGTTGCATTTGGGGTAATAGGTGGAAAGTGTGCAGGTTGACTTCTGCCTAACAAGTTGTATATGTTTTTTTCTTCCCATAAATCCGAAATTTCTTTTTGCTAATGGAAGAAAAAAATAAGAAATACCAAGAACATAAAAAGCAAGTGACTAAACTTTATGTGCCTATGAAATTTGTGGCTTAAACTATTTATTTATTTTTTTTAAGATGGTGTCTCGCTCTGTCACTCAGGCTGGAGTGCAGTGGCCTGATCATGGCTCACTGCAGCTCAAGGTATCCTCCCACCTCAGTATCTTGAGTAGTTGGGAATATAGGCACACACCACCATGCCTAGCTTGTGGTTTAAACTATTAAGAGATATTCTAGGTTAAAACAAAACTCCATCCTATATTGTTCATGAGACACATTTAAAACAGAAAAGAAAGGTTTAAAGTAAAAAGGTAGGCAAGTTAACATACAAATAAACTTAAAAATCTGGAATGATAGTGTTAATATAATATAATTGATGCAAAAAGCATAAGAAGATAAAGAGGGCCATTTAAAAGTGATAAAGTATTATACAATGATATATTATACAATGAAGACATCAGCCACAAACCCTGATGGAACTCAGTGTACTTTCTATTCATACATTAAATGTTGGAATTAGAGAAAGGTTGCTGGAGATTGGACATGATAATGGTTCTCTCTCTTTCCCAGTAAACGTCAATAGGATTTTTCATACAATTCAAAATGTTTCCCCAAAAAATGAGTTTAAAAAATTTAACTTGGGGAGAGAATGTAAAATAAATAAAGCAAAAAAAGATGAAGCTTAACCTACCAGATATAAAAATATGATGCTATAATAATTAACACAGTATAATACTGTTACACAAAAATATAATGAAACAGAATAAATAGAAATAGACTCTTAGAAAATTATGAAACAGAAACAGATTTCAGAATATGATAAAGATGCTGTTTCAACTCAGAAGGAAAACAATAGATTATTTAGCAAATGGTGTTAGGACAATTGACCATCCATTTTGGGAAGAAATTAAGTTAGATTCCTGCCTTATGCTAGAGAGAAAAATAAATGCTACATAATGTAGAAAGGCTAAGTGTTAAACATACAGAAACATGTAGAATTAAAATAAATTATAGGATAATTTTTTTATAATTATTTGCTAGGGAAGGCCAAAGACACAAAACCCAGAAGTCATAAAAGAAAAGACCAAATCATTTAACTAAATAATCTCAAAGACTTTGGTATAACAAAGTGCTATAAAAACTTTAAGCCAGGTGCTGTGGCACATGCCTGTAGCCCTAGCTGAGGCAAGAAGATAGCTTGAGCTGAAGGGTTCAAGTCCAACCTGAGCAACATAGCAAGACCTTGTCTCTTAAAAAAACAATAATTTATTTATTTAAAATATAAACAATAATAAACTAGGAAAATTCACTTATATTATGCATTTTTAAAAAACAAGAATTAGTATCCAGAATGTATAAAGAACTCCTAAACAGATCTCTTATCTCCAACCCCATATTTATAACAGCTTACTGGACATTTACATCTGGGTATTTTATCACTAACATTAAAGTTCACTTGTCTGGAATTGAACTCATTATCTTCCCCCTCCTCCTCACTTTTCCTCTGTACCCTCTAAATCTGTTCTTCATAAAGTCTCTATATCTTTAGTAATGAGTATTCCCATTCAACTATAGTAGCAAGTTGTAAACCATAGCATTATCTTAGAATGATTAAGCAGGTAGTGGCCAGTTGGTGAGTCATGAAATCAGTTTAGCTGATTGTGATCAGGTTTTTTTAATGAAATGATGTAAAATAGAAAATAACAGAACACATTGGAAATGGAGTAATAACTGTTTTTGTAAAATTTTCATTTTACTTATACACACATATATTGTCAAATGTGTGTACTGGGTCATGATATAAAATGTGTTTCAAGTTGTGGTCTTAGTAAAAAAAAAAAAATATTTGAAAACTGCTGATATCTCTCTTCCCCTCGCTACCAATTCTAATCAGCCACCAAGACTTGGTCAGTTGTGGAACTTTTATACCAGTCTCTCTTTTCAGTCTCACTTCTGCACTCTTGGTCTACCTGCCTTTACTCCTTCAAGCCTGCCTTCTTACTACTGTTGCCAGTATTCCACTTCCAGTCACATGATTACCCATTGAAGGAGCTGTCGGTGGTCTTCCATTGCCTTAGAATAAGAGCCCAAACTCCTTAGCACATCATAAAAGGCTTCTTTCAGTTCACAGTCTTGTCACTCCCATAGAGCTCTTTCACTCTAGACAAGCTAACTTAGAATTTCCTGGAAATGCCATTTCCTTTCACACAGCTAACTGTACTTGCTATTGGATTTGCCTAAAATAATTTTGTCTATTTTGTTTCAAAACTCTTTTTAAATAGAAAGTTTCTCTGAAATCTACTTCTTTCTTCTCAAGCATTTACCTGCTGTGTCAGCACAACTCTGTCAGCACTTTTACCTTTAGTCCATTTTTGTTTGCTTTATCTGTGACTCTTACAAAATCCATAAGCATTTGAGGACAGCACTCATGTTTTCTTTTCCTTTGTTTTTATAATGCCTAGGGCTGGCACTAGGAGGCACTCAGATTTATTAAATAATTTTATAAGAAAAAAGTTTCTTATTAGACCTGCCTACAAGCAGAGTGGCTGCCCTATAAATAGTCAACTCCTTGCCATTGAAAATTCAAGCAGAGCATCTTGGCTATCTTAGTCTTCTCAGGCAACCATAACAGAATACCATAGACTGAGTGGCTAAAACAACAGAAGTTTATTTTCTCATAGTTCTGGAGGCTGGAAGTCTGAGGTCAGGGTGCCCCATGGTCAGGTTCTAGTGAGGGATCTCTTCCTGGCTTGTAGGTGGCTGCGTTCTTGCTGTGTCTTCACATAAGAGAGGGGAAGCACGCTCTCTCCTGTCTCTTACAAGGGTGCTAGTCATCTAGACGTAATCACCTCCAGATGTCACCACATTGTGGATTAGAGCTTCGGTATATGGATTGGGAATTGCGGGGGGACAGTTCAGTCTGTCACAGCTACTTATAAAGGCTATTTGTCATGGGTAATATAAAAAGTATTTGTGTACTGGGAAAAGCTTGGACCAGATGGTATCTAAGGGTTTTTTTTACTGTTTATATAATGTTGCTGTTGTTAACATTTTATCTCTTTTTTTTAATCAGATAAACCTTCTAAAACTAAGAAAGAAAATTTGTTATCTTCGAATGGTTGTAATGCAGTCAAATTGACTTTTCCTGATGACAACTGGGATTCCTTGGCACTAGAGCAAAGAGCTAATGACAAAGAAATTGGCAATATTGACAAAATAGATTTGTTGGACCCATCTTTTTCAGTGGGTCAAGATACTAACAGAGAGAGTACTCAGTCTCAGTCAAGTGAGTTTGAAGACAGTACTCACTATGCTTCCTTAAATGAAACATACTCTATTCATTATTCAGAGTCAAAACTAAAGCATGAAAGTCTTATTCTTTTAAGTTCAGAATTAGATCCTGAAATGCAGAAAAGAAAGGAGATGTTTCTTGATATTTTGGAACATCAAGGTAATAAGACTGTTGACTTGGAAAGAATCTACAAGATTTCAGATGGTGAATATAAAGAAACTGCTGAAGATATGCAAAAGCATGATACAGATGAAGACTCACAGCAGGAATATCACAGTGCAGAAGAACAAGAATATATAAACAATCATTTATCTTTTGGTCATACAAAAACATTAAGTATATCTAATCTGGAAGTTGTTGAATTAAGAAAGTCAGGTTATGAAGTTAAATGTGCTAGCAATCTAGAAGATAATCATGTTAAGTTGGAAAGTGGTTCTATCTTTTCTTTAGATTCACTTGATGTTTATGGAGAAGAAGATTCACCTCATATCTCCAAATTTCAGAATTCTGTCATGTTAAGAGAATATTATGAACCAAAGCATGAAAAGTGTAAGGAACAAGAGACTAATTCAATGTACCACACAGTATTTGATGACTGTATACTAAGAAGCAGTTCTCTTGGAAACCAGGAATCTCAATCTAAGAGTGGTTTTTTGAACCCTCAAAAAGCATTAAAAACTAAAACTTATACTGAAAAAATGAAATCTCAAATAACTGAAAGTAAAGATTTTTGTGGAAATACAATTGTTGAGAATAAAATATTACAGCACCTTAAAAATTCTAGCGCATTACCACAGGACAAAGCTTTAGAGACATTACTACAACCCTGTAAAGATTGTCAAACTTCCTGGACCTCTGTTTTTGATGATTCAGTAATTTCTACCTGTGAATATTCACATTATAAAAGCCTACAAAACACCCCTGACCCAGCCTTAGGTTTTTCTATTACACTACCAAAGGATACAGTCAGAGATACTCAGGCAATAGAAGAAGGTAGCTCCCCAAAAGTTGCCAGTAGCAATGCCACAAATAAAACATGCTTTCACAATATGGCAGGAATAAATCCTAAATCAGTGACAGATGCAGCAAGTTGTACAGTCACAATTAATCAGACTGTAGATGTTAGCACTGATTTTAGGGCTTGTTTCACAACAAGCAGGGCAACAAGTGCAAGATCTTCTGTAGTATCTACATCAAGCAACACAGATATTACAATGATGAATAAAAAACGGCCTGGTGAATGGCAAAGTGAGCAACAGAGAAGTGTGGCTTGTAATACAGAGTGGTCATACAGTCAAGATTGTGTAGATACTCAGATGGCTATGATAAAAGGATCAGGAAAATCTCCCTCAGTTGACAGTTTAAAACCTAATGGAAATTTTCTAAATAAGGTAAAATCAATATGATTAATAATTTTATTTGACTTTATAAATTGACAGTATATGCTAACATAAATGTTTTGGTTCATTGATTATATTGAGGCTTGTGAGAAAATACTAGATGAGGAGAAAGGGTGTATAGATTATTACCAGCTCTATCTTCTGGCTGCTATTGCCACAAAGTCCACTAGAAGTTGAATTCTACATTTTATTAATACTAGTTTGGAACTCCAGATAGACCATATGTTATTTGTTATATATTTATAATTTAATTTAAAATCATTTTCAGGATTCCCTGGGATTAAGAAAAACATCTGATATCACAGACTTAAAGAAACATCCTGAGAGGTACGTCAGATGTATGAGCTTGCAGATACATGTTGGGAGGGAAACTGAAATAGTATTTGTTTTCTGTGTAGCATATTTAACCATACAAACTACTAGCTAAAAGGAACCTTAAGAAATCATCTGCTTCAGCCATTTGCCTTCAAACAAATAAGTACAACAATGTAGAATATTAAAGCTCTTCATTTATTGAGATTTCAGTCTCAATTTCTTCAGAAACTCACGGCATCTTACCTGTTCAACCCAAACTCATACTAATTTAATTTTCCATTTTCTTTCACTTTATTCCCTGTAGACAAAAACAAAAAGTGTTTTTTGAAAATGTCATAAATTTGAAGAGGTAAATAGCTACTTTCACTGGTGCATTTGAATCTTGATTTTAATTTATTATGTAATTTGCTTTGTATTTATTAAGTACCCTTATAATTCAGAACACAATGAAGAACCAGGAAGTGGTAAGGGAGAGAAACAGGGAGGTGTCTAAGCAGCCAAGTTAGTTATAATGTTCTGAGGTCATTTACTTTTCCCTTCATTCATTCATTCTTCTAAGGAGTTTATTCTGGCATCTCAACTCTATAAAATTAAATGGAAGAGTTTGTTTCCAGAAGCAGAAGTATTGAGAATAGCTGAAAGTGGCAACTGGAAACAAGGGAAGACTTCCAATAGCATTAACACTCAAAGAACGTAGTGACTTGGGGCTTTTCGATCTATTATAATAGCACGGCAAAATATTTGCTTAGGTTAATTACTCTTAATTACTAAGGAAAATGTAGACTATTTTCTATTAAAAAGATAATATGTTTAAGAACAATTTCCATCCAAAATGCTTACAACTTAAATCTTGGCCAAAGTTTGATTTAGGTTGAAAAATACATTGATTCTGGATAAAGTTATTACCTTAGATTGGAATCCTTTTTTTGGTAAAAGAAAGTATGAATTGGAGAATCGTTTACTTCCTTGACTTTTAGAAAGAATATATTTAGTTGTGATTCTTGATGTCCTTGTTTTCTGAAGCTGTTATGTGTTCCTATAGCCTCTCTATCTTGAGTAGAATCGATTTAAACTTGACAGGAAAGTGCAACAAATTTAAAATGCTTCTAGAGGCCTGTCATTACTATAGAAAAATGTTTGGAATCTTACCTAATCCTTTTTTTTATTTTAAAGGGAATTTCAACTCTTTAAAGAGATGGAGAATTTGCCATCAGTGTGCTGTCAGAAAATAATGCAGAGAGCCATGAAAGCAGAGCTGCAACTTCTAAATGTTCACTATCAGATGTGTCATCGTCATTGTTGTGATATTTACAAACTTGTAATGGAAAATAGGGAGGGATTAAATAGGTGTTTATTGATTTTAAATCTGTATTTTTTAAGAAATGTATCACTACCTTTAAGTTTATTCTGGAAAGCTTTTTTAATTTTCAATTTTGAAGGGCAGAATGAGGGGTAAATTGTAACTGGGCTTGTTAGCTGGCTTAGGGGTAATGGACTTTTCCTAGAAAAAGTAATGTTTGAACTTTATATATAAAATCCAAGTAAGGATGAAGTCAGGGGGTTTTTGCATGACATTCTACCACATTCTATCTGGTTTATACGTTAAGAGCTGTTTGTACTGCCCTAAGAAAAACACACTGATTGTGGTTCACTTTCTTTTACTCAACATTTGAAAGAAAAAAAATTAAGATCTAGAGTTAGAACTAAGTGTATAATATATTCATATTAGTGTTAAATGGATGAGTTGGGCCTAAATAATTTAGTTTTGTGAATTTAAATTTTAAACAGGAATTTATCAAGTAATTCTGCTAAGAAGGAATTAGGATCAGCACTACTATCTCTTTTGGGAGACTTAAAAGTTAGATACGAGAGTTTGAAAGAAAAAATACACAAGGGCATACCACTGGAAGAGCTGCCCCCGCTGTCAGTAGAATCAAAATTGTTATCTACCTTCTCTACTTTTGCTTCCAGGGTACGTATATATGTTTTAGGAATAAAAATTTTACTTCATTTAGACAGAAAACATTTTAAAAAGAGATTTTTCTTTTCTGTCTTTACAGCTGATGAAAGAAGAATCACATGTGTGAGTTGATTTCATCTAATTTAGAACTCATTAAAATCTTTAAAATCACTTAATCCAGTTAACTTTAAATTTTCTGTTTTGGTCCCTATTTAAAACATTGATGAATTCTTTAATGAAGTGTTTATCTTTTCTACTGATATGTAATATTTGTTCATATTTATAGAGGATACATGTAATATTTTGTTATGTGCATAGGATGTATAATAACAAAGTTCAGGGTATTTAGGATATCCATCACCTCATATATTTAATATTTATTATTTCTGTGTTGGGAACATTTCAAGTTCTCTCTTCTAGCTATTTTGAAATATAAAATACATTGTTAACTATAGTCTGCTATCAGACTTTAGATCTTATTCCTTCTGAAGTGTTTATATTTTTAGCTTTTCAGGAGCAGATTCTGAAATAGATAATCAAAGTGCTCAGGATGTTGATGTTTCTTCAAACCTAAAAAAGACATTCTCTCAAGTAAGATTTTTAGAAAGTTCATCTGTATAAATCTTTAATTTTATGGCTTACATAAACTATAATTTTCAGAGACTCCGACATCCTTCTTTTCACTCAACTAGCTTGCTTTGTATACTCCATTTGAAGGATATAACTAATTAGAAGAAACATAATGGTGTATTTAAGTCCAGTCCTAATCAAACAGATATCAGCAATATATGTTGAGTAGGGTAAACATATAATTTATCACGAAATCAGTAGACTTTTGAGGATGAAAGAGAGTAATGTTAATCATTCACCACAGCAATGGGTATAAATCCGGACTATCCCAGACAAATCCATGATATATAGCCACCATCATGTTGAGTGAGTGTAGTTAAAACTAGTATCTTGCACCTTCATCTCATGAAGTAGAATAAAGTAATATTCCATTTATTTTGGGCAGGACAAAGTCTTAATTTCTCCTTTGTTGAAATGATGAAAATAGTTTTTAAATGCCTCTTATAGGATTTCTCATTCTGTCTTGTTCCCCCAAGGGAATGTGGTCAGATGACAATCAAGAAAGATGGTTTAATCTATATAAGAACACCCTGCAAATTATAAAGTGTTATAGTAACATAAGTTACATTCCATTATCAAGTGAGGAGGCAATGGGATAGGAAAGCTGAAGTTTATTTCTGCTTTTCTGACTTTGGTCATAACCTTAAGGTTTCATTATTTGAGTTGTCTTAAATAATCTCCCAAGATGGAGTCCCAAGTCCAAAGTGAAATATTTGATTAATCTATGTTCCTTTCTACTAACATGAATGGTAAAAAGTAAATTGCTTTCACAAATTATTTTTTTTTTAAAAAACTCAGTTATCCACAAAAAATTAAGATTCATAACTAGATTTTTATGTACTTAAATTTTTTACATGTTAAGACTTTGCTTAAACAATTTGTCCATTTAGTACCATATGATGCTTCTTAAGAGTTTTATTTTCATTGTAATGGTACCAATGGTATAACCTGCTTATTTAAGGAAATAATTTTAATTATTTAAGGAAATAATTTAATAATTTTAATTATTTAAGGAAATAATTTAATAATTTTAATTATTTAAGGAAATAATTATTTTAAAAATAATAAATTATTTTTAAAAGTAGAAGATGCAGGTGTAACATAATTTTTATAATCTTACTTTTGGCTATAAAACAGTATCTATTTTAAGTTGGGATTACATTTTAGTCCCTGTCTCATTACATTAACCAGTTACGCATGAAAGCCAGTATAGTGTAGTATAGTATTTCTATATTTCAGCTATTCATGTACCATCTTCACAATTTACCATAGCCCTATATTACCTATAATGTTAGTTATTCTGTATTTTTCTTTAAATGATTCTCCTTTTTATAAAAATCTAAGTGTAAAGAATAATTCACTCTTACATATAGGAAAGAAATATTCCCATAAATAAAAGATAAACATAAGCATACACTAAATTAAACATGTAACTGTTAAAGGTTAATGTTATCAATATTTATATATACCTCCAAAAATTATCTCAAGTACTTCTTGTATGTATATGCCATACTTTGCAAAATACTAGTGTTAACACATAATAACTATACACAGACTGGATTCAAATCCTAATTCTTGTTACCTGTGACTTGGCGCAATAAGTTTCTTAGTTCAGTTTTCCCATCTGTAAAGTCAAGTTGATGGTTTTACTTTCATAGCCTTCATTATTGTAAGGGCCAGATAATGCCAGTGAAGAGTGCCTGTCACATAGTAAGAGCACAATAATTGTTAATCCTTATTGTTTTTATTATCTTAATCCTCAGATATCTTTGTTACCCGACAATAGTCATCCTATACCAGATATATCACCCAAGAAAGATGGTTTAAAAAATGGTGATATAAATGTAGACTTTGATCAACTGAAACTTGATGATAAAGGTTAGTATAAAAATATATTATCTTTTATGGTTGCCAGAAAACAAATAAGGTTTAAAATATCTCTAGTGTTTATTCATTAAAACAAAATAAATATTTTTAATTGACTAAAATGGCATCATTCTGATTGTGAATGTTAAATATGTTCTTATTATTTTTGCTTGACTTGTCTTTAAAGTCACCTAATATATCTGATGATGCTGAATAATAATATGGACTTTTATTCTTCTGCTTCATGTTTCCAGTATGAAAACTCTTTCTTGTGTCTAATTGTATGTCTGTAAATTGTCTGCATTTTTTAGTTTTGTCCTCTATGAAAAGAGATCATGGTCATTCCAAAAAGATCATTAATTTTAATGATATATAAAGAGTTGCAGCAGTATTTAGTCCTTTTAAAGTTTTCTGTTATTCTGTATATAAAGATAATGTCTTTTTTCCAATAAAGAACAATTGAAAAATCACAAAAGTAACAGTTTTAATAAACTGGGAATTAGTATTCATTACAGGGACAGGGAAACTAGGAAGCAGATCACTCATACTGAAAAGAACTTTTTATTTGGGTACTGCTGAAATCCCTTCTCACAGAATCTTTATGCTTGGTCCTCTTATTTTGCTAGTATTCATCTTTAGATTTATATATAAAACAGGTAATCATAGTGATTCATCATGTTTTTTACATAACTTATTCATAGCTCATTGTTTTCAATTTTTTAGACTGTAGAAATTACCAAGAAATAAGTCAAGACTGGTTTGATGCTAAAGAAAATCTGACAGGAGTTGACTTCTCAGGAATACAAGAAAATCAAATAGAACAAGATAGATGGAATCCAAAGTTTACACTAGGTTAGTTTAACAATTTACTGAGAAATCCTACTAACCTATTTGTAAAATAATGCTTACCTGCTTCTGTGTTGTGTTGGGTGACTGAGCTGTTTTAATATTTTATTCCTGTTTGTGGCTTTTCTTTATACAAAATGAGAAATTGGCCAGTTGGAGGCCAACTTTTTAAAGAGCAGAAAATTGCTAAAAGCTTAAATCCAAGATTTAGTTAGTGAGTAGATAAACCTGCATTCTTTCCCTCTGAGCCCTCATCGGACACTTTCCAGATGTGGTTACGTGGTAAACAAAACCAACTTCCCAGTTTTCATCAGGTAACCAGTACTAATCTATCAAGTTGGTGTTAGTGATGAAAACTATTTGCTTTCCCTCACTTTAGTAATTTCATCTATTTCAGGAATATTTTCATCTTTAGATAGTCCTTAAATGCTTACAATAGTTAGAATTTCTCTAGTGCCTGTGATTATTCTGTCATTTCTTGTGATAGTTACACTACCTTCCTTTATTTTTATCTGTATATTTCTCTGGTTTTTTAAATTTTCCATATTAGCAATGGTTTTATTCTGCTTATATAAATAATGGCTTATTAAAATTTTTAAAATATGAAAATATAAGAAAATTAAAATTATCTGAAGTTTCTCCAACCTTCAGTAACCACTATGAAAATTTTAGTGACCATTTCAGTGCATTTCTTTATGCATATATTTAATACATATATACAACTTAAAATAATGATATTACATCATCTGATTTTATTATATCTATTTTTTTCTTTCCTTGCATTATTTTTCTCCATATAACTTGTCACAATACTGTATGTTTTGCTTACTTGATACTTGATTGATTACTTCGTTGACTGCCTTCTCACCCTTATATATCAGCTCAGCAAGATCAGGGATTTTTGTTCGCTGCCAAGTACAGCATGCAGCCCATAGAGTATTCACTAGATATTTTGTATTGAATTAGTCAAGGGTTAGGTGATAGGTGTAATGTATACCTCTGACTCTTTTACTGTATTATATCTCTTCTTTTTCACTGCAATATAAAAATGTAAAGCTAGGTAGTTTCACTATTTTCTCTGTAGAATACATTTATAATCCAAAGAGATTAACAAATTAAATGAAGTAAGTTAATGAAAAAGGTTAGGTATTAATTCCTAAAGATGAAAGACTCTGCCTGAATTCTAGCACTAATACTTAACAAATTTGTGACCTAAACTTCTATGACCTCAGTATCATCATCTGTAAAATGGAAATAATAATAATTATAGCTACCTCATGGGGTGGTTGGGAGAATCATGTGAGATGATGTGTGTAAAGTGCTTAGCATACTGCTAGGAGCAAAGCATTCAATAAGTGTTAGGCTACTCTTACTACTATTATTAATGAAAAAAGTGAAGTTTACAAATCTCCCATTATTATTTAAAAATTATTAAAACATAAGTAAAAGTACTCATGGATTCATTCAACAGCATTTGTGTACTCCCTATGTGCCAGGTATAGGATTTGCTAGTAATTCAAATCTCAATTAAGTGAATTTTTCTTTTTATTTCAGCCCAGGTTCCCTTCACAATATCGACTATGAGATTGCAGTCTAAGAATTTTGAATTTTTTTGTCAAACAAGAAAAAATTTATAATCCTAGTATTTGTGGTTTCCAAAATTATGCTGTCTAACTCAAGTAATTTGTCTCTTTTTTTCTTATGTGCTCTTAACATTATCACAAGCTATATAATATCTGCTGTTGATATTTGTCTGATTGAAAGGTTTTCTTGGTGTGATATTTCCCCAGCAAAGGAATGTGTGTAAAGAGATCTCTTAAACCACTAGCTCTAGCCAGCATTAACACTAAGAAGTTAAGATCCTCTATACATCCAATATTATAGCACTTCTCTGAACCAGGGACAAATGACAGACTTTTTTAGTTGTGATGTGCAGTCAGCTCGTGGGTTCTGTATTCATGGTTTCAACCAACTTTCTTGTCATTATTTCCTAAACAATACAGCATATCAACTATATACATAGAATTTACATTGTATTAGGTATTATAAGTAATCTAGAGATAATTTAAAGTATACAGGAGGATGTGTGTAGATTATATGTAAATACTGTACCATTTTATATAAGGGACTTGAGCATCCTCGGATTTTAGTATCCACAGGGAGTCCTAGAACCAATCCCCAAGGGATACCAAAGGACAGCTATAACTCATTACTCTGTTTAGATGTAATTTATTCATTTGAGCTGTGAGAGACTTAATATCAACTAATCCAACCCATTTATTTTTAAGATGATATATTAAGGCCCAGAAATCTTAACACTATACTCCAGGCTTTTGGTCTTCAGTCTAGTCATGCTGATATTTGCTGATAACTTTATAATAAGCTTTGTGATAGTAAAAAGAAACCATGAAATATTTAGCAGTTTTTCATTTTCTCTTAAACATCTCAATACAATAATGATCATTTCTGTTGTATATTGTGTTTTTCTACAAGCAGAAATGAATGTTGAACCCTTACGAAGAGATAAAGGTTATTTGATACATGTTGGTGGTCTCTGCCCTTCAGTATCTGAGGTATGACAAGATTTCTTTTTTGAACTTCATTTTTAAATTTATTAATTGTTCATATTATGATTATTTGTTTTTCTACTTTTCACAAACTTATTTCTCTTTTTTTAGGCTGATTTAAGGTTTCATTTCCAGAGATACCAAGTTTCTGAAATTTCAATTTATGATTCTTCTAATTACAGGTGTGTTTCCCAAATTCAGTCAAATGTGCATTACTGTGTGCCTGCTGTTCACTAGAGGTTCTGTACCAGACATCACCACAGTGGTGATAAAGTCAAGGGCCACGCCCACAGGAGTTTCCCAGGCTAGTGTAGGGGACACATAGACAATAGCTGCAGTCATTCGTCCGTGCTGTTCTTAATCAGATCTTTCTTTGATTATACTTTGTAGCTTGTTATTAGTGGTATATAGGAGACTTACTGACTTGTGTGTACTTTATCTTATTACGTACTGTTTCATAGGGAAAGTAGAGTGCCTTAGTTAAAGAGAATGAGCTCCAGAAATATTTAACTTTGGTTCAATTCCCAGGTCTGTCAGCAACTTGATGAATAAATTTGAGCAAGTTACTTAACCTTTTTGTACTTCTGCGTCTTCGTCTATGAAGTGAGGTTAATAGTACTGTCATAGCATTGGTGTGAAACTATTATGAGTTAACATATAAAACACTAGGAGTAAAGCCTGTCACATATTAGATGCGCAGAAAATTGTATTTAATTCTGTTATTTCTGATTTTAATTACTTTTTAGATGACACTTCTATGCTTTTTAGGTAGATAGCTACATCATCTATATATAGTCTCTTGTAATACGTATGTTGCTACTTTCTATTTTGAGACATTGTCAGATCATTCAGAAGTATCAGATCACAATGGTGATGGCTTAATAGAAATACTTTTACTGTCTTACAAAAAATGATGGCTGTTCATTTCAGATATGAAAATCTTTTCTCAGTTAAGAAAGAATCCTGTTTGTAGTTGAGGTTGAAATTTATTAAAAAATATGTGTTTAATTTTATTTAATGGAGTCACCTAAGATTCTATGCTTTTTAAATTTTACTCATTAATGTAGAATTAATACATTTCATTATATTAAAGTAGTATTATAATCTTATGAGTATTACCAGACGTGAAAGATTCTTTTAGTATCTTCTTGAATCCTTAAAAAAAAAAAAATTCTGGTTTTTTGCTTAACTATTATACATTCTGTGTGGAAATTTACAAAATATAGTTAAATGCAAAAATACAAGGAGGTTATAAAAAATTACCCATAGTCCCATCATTTGAAAACAGCCACTTCTCAGATTTGGTATATATCCTTCCACTGACACTGTCTAGGTCTGGTGCTTTTATAGGAATAGGTCTTGCCCAACTTTCTTAATTGTGTGGTTAAAATTCTGATTAGATTTTCTAACTCTTTTTTTTTTTTTTTGGTCTACATATTTTTCCACTACAAGGCCATAAAGATATTCTCTTAAGTATTCTGGTAAATGTTTTAAATTTTGACTTTCACATGCAAGCCTTTGAGTCAGTCCTCTGGAGGTTATGTTTGTATATAGGAGTTAGTTTTAATTTTTTTTAGTATAAATAACTAGTCCCCAGATCACTAATCTCTGCAACTTTATCATATATCAGCTTTGCAAATTTTTTCCATTATATTTTAATATAAAATTAATAGGAGATAATTCATAAGAAATGCTTACTATTTTTTATTTCCCATCTTTAATTTGGTTTTTATTTAGTTATCCTAAATAAACTTTCTTTCTGATTTCAAGCTAAGTATATCAACCTTTTTATTTTTAAGAGCAGTTATTCTTGTGAAAACTATATTTGAGCCAGTGGTTGCAAAATTAAGTTTGAAGTAATTTAAAGTCATTAATGAAAAACCTTTTGGTTTTCTGCTTTTCTATTTTAGATATGCATCTCTTGCTTTCAAAAAAAACAGTGATGCAAAGATGGCTGTGAAAGAAATGAATGGGCTAGAAATAAATGGAAAATCAGTAAATGTGCGGCTTGTTAAAACTCCTGGAGAATACCCATCACCACTTGCCTCCAAATATGGGAATAAAACTAGTTTGAATAATTTGGAGAAAAGCACCAACAAGGAAATCAACTCAGCCATCCCTATTTCTAGATTGCCCAGAACTAGGGCAAGGCAGCTGGGATCTGAGCAAGACAGTGAGTTTTGTTCTTTTGACCAGAAGGTTAGTTTCTTGATGGATCCCTTAAATAGTCTTTGTACATACCATATTGCTATAAGTAGCTTTGTAGAATAAATAACTCCAGTATCAGCAGTCTTGAAGTGGGAATGAGAGCAGTATTCTGAATTGTTTTTAACCTTGGATCACCCTAACCCGCTTTTGTACAACTCCACTTGTTCCTGGGGGTAAATCTAGATCTTTGTGGACCTAGCTAAAGAGAAACTCATTCTTTTTAACTTTAGGCTCTTTGCCAACTCTTTACAGCTGCAGTCCCCAAACCACCAGATCACAGACTGGTACCAGTCTATGACCTGTTAGGAACTGGGCTGCGCACAGCAGGAGGTGAGCGGTGGGTGAGTGAGCAAAGCTTCATCTGTATTTATAGCTGCTCCCCATCACTTGCATCACTGCCTGAGCTCCGCCTCCTGTCAGATCAGCGGTGGAATTAGATTCTCATAAGAGCTCCAACCCTACTGTAAACTGCATGCAAGGGATCATTAGCAGCGAGGTTTGACTGCACAGAGTCCATAATAAATCAGTTGCTTGCAGACTACTATCAAAACCCTATCAGTGAGTGGCAAGTGACAGTGTAATAATATAGAAATAAAGTATACAATAAATGCACTTGAATCATCCCAAAACCACCCCCCCATCCACCCCCAAGCCTGGTCCATGGGAAAATTGTCTTCCATGAAACCAGTGTCTGGTGTCAAAAAGGTGGAGGACTGCTGCTTTACAGTCTTTTTTTTCTTCTTTATTCTTGAATAGTACTACTCTATAAGTAACTAATTATACTTTTATAATTCATTTTTTACAGCTAATTTTATCTCATAATTGTTAAAACCATAAAGTGTAGTCATTTTATTTTCCTATGCCCTCATCTGTACCTCATTGAGGTTTTAAACACTATGTGGAAAATGATGGGAGTTTGCTTTGTTCACTCTTTCCACTGTTCAGCGAAATGTCCAGAATCCTGTAGGCATTCCACATATCTTTCTTTTTAATGTACATATAGTAAAATGCACTTTTTGGTGTCCATGACTTTAGATGAATGCATACAGGCAAGCAACCACTACCATAATCAAGATACAAAACAGTTCCATCATTCCAGAAAATTCTCTCATGCTCTGATATATTTTCTGTTCTTATAATTTTACCTTTTTCAGAATGTCATGTAAATGAAATCATACTATGTAGCCCTACTAGTCTGGCTTCTTTCACTTAGCTTAATGCATTTGACATTGATACATGCTGTTGTGTGTATCAGTATTTCATTCCTGTTCATGTTTTGCTCATTTTTATTCAGTTATTTTCTTACTGAGTTTTGAATTCTTTATCAGGTGAATATGTGATTCGCGAATAATTCTTCTCATCTTGTGCCTTGTCTTTTCATCTTAACAGTGTCTTTCTCAGCAGGAGTTTTAATTTTGATAAAAGTATTAATTTTGTTTTTATAACTTATACTTTTTAGTATTGTAGCTAAGAGATCTTAGCATAATTCAAGGTCACAAAGGTTTTGAATTAATGTTTATATATCTTTCAGGTATGAATTGTGGTTTTTGTTTATTTGCATTTGTTTCTGTTTTGCATATGGAATTGTCCCAGTGTCATTTGTTGAAAAGACTATCTAATTTCCATTGAAATGGAAATTGAACAAAGCATTTTTGCTTTGTTCAAAAATCAATTGCCCCTATTTATGTGAACCTATTTCTAGACTGTAACTGTTCCATTGAACATTTTATCTATTTTTCCACCCATACTACATGATCTTGATTACTGTAGCTTTATAGTAACTCTTGAAATCAGGTGGAATGAGTCCTGTAACTTTTATTATTTTTTAAAATTGTTGTGGCTGTTCTAATCTCTCTGTCTTGCTATATAAATTTTATAATTCAAATTGGATTTTTATTGGGGTTACTTTTAATCTACAGATGAGCACAAATCCCTTTTTAATAAATGGATGAAAGAATATTCATTGAATAAATGAATCTAAATTTTTCCCTTAATAAGATAAAGGGATCTCTTTTAAATATGTCTGTTTTCCAATCCTTTTCTAATTCCTGGAGTTATCCCATTCCTTTTCTATACCATTAGCAACTCCATTTCCACTCACAGACCTTTGTCTCTACTCGGGGTCAGGCGTAGCCCTTCTTTGTCCTGACAGGATTTTCACTTTTTTTTTTGCATTCCTTGACGTTACTTACTATCCTTATCTGTCCTGTGTTTTTATTGCCAAACTTCTCAATGAAGTGATTTATATCCAATCTCTAAATTTCTTTGATTGCTTCTCTCCTCTGTCCTAATAATCTGAGCTCAGTCTTTAAAATTTCACTTGAACTGTGCTTTCCATTGTCACTGCTGACCTTTTCATTGGTCTTTCCCCTGTCCGCCTTCTTGTTGACTCCTTGGCCACTTTAAAATTAGTCATTTCTTTCTTGAAAACTCTTTTCCTCTCATCTCAGTGACACTTCATGTTTAGGATGGATTTTTTGTTTCCTTCCTTCCTACTGTGGAAGGAAGGAAACAAAGTACAATTAAGTTACATGGGGACCTAAGCAGAAGGTTTGAGAACTGTGGCTTCTCCTCTCCCTTCTCATGTAGCTGTTAATATGGTTTCTTGCCTCTGCATCTCTATACTCATTCTCTTCCTCCTCTCTGCACACTGGTTTTATCTGCTCATGACTGTTTTCTTCCCCCATTTGGCTTTGTTTTACTTAATTCTGACTCTACAGTATTTTCAGTTTGACTAATTTGCTTCATATTCCAATTCTACATTCTTTAACAGGAAATCTAATTGATCCTGCCTGTGGTTTTGGTCTTAAATTAGCTCAAAAGACAACATTCTTGGTCCAGCCAGCTGTGGCAGTGGGCTGTGAGGTTGGCAGAGGGAAGGTACAAATAGGGGACTGGGGGGCTATCAGCAGTCCTTGTCTTAGAGTATAGGGTTAGGGAAGCTCCTTTTACCATCTTTGTTAAACTGCTCCAAATGCTCTTACCTTTGTAGCAATTTCTTTTTCCCTTTTTCTTTTTCTGATTTTCATTCTTTTCATTTGTTTAGAAAATATTATCTACAATGAGAGGCAGAATCATGATGATTAAAAACAACTCATATTTATAACCTGGCTCTACCTCCTACTCATCATGTGATTCTGGGAGAGTTACCTAACCTCTCTGAGCTTTTCATCTTAAAATGAGAATAATAGTTCTTACCTCAAATATTTAGAAGTTTAGATCAGCTTAATACACAAAAATGCTTAGTACAGTGTACTGAGAATGTACTCAGTAAGTATAGCTATTATTGTAGCTATTACCAGTAATTTGGCTTTTTCTTGGAGAGCTCATTTTTTCTGTGGTTTCAACTATCACTTTAAACTATCGCATTCCTATCTTTTCATTTATTTATTCAACAAAGAGTTATTACATACCAACTATGTACATTATTCTAGGTACTGGAAAAGCAACAGTGAACAAAATAGATAAAAATCTGTGCTCTTATGAAGCTTAAATCTAGTGGGGGAGATACGGCAATAAGTAAAATATGTAATATTCTAATATGACAGAACTAATATTTTATGTGTTTTGTCCTGACTTTTCATCTGGGATTTAAAGTCTGAGCCCTTCCGTTGTTGAACTTTTACAGGATTTACGGTGGTTTCCCACAATTCTTAGTCTACTTGCATGGTTAATAGTAACTAATTGATCATTTTAATTTTATCTTTTCACAAGTGGAGGGGGCTGCACTTTATATTACTAGTTTTCCCCCCACAACCTGTGACATACTTCTGGGTATATAGTTTGTGTTCATTACATACAATAATGTAAATAAAGTAATTTTTACATTTAAATTTTAATATTTACAGTAAATAAAGTAATGTAAAATAAATAAAACATAGAATATTTATAGTTACTCTTCAGACCAGCCTTCCTAAGTTGGATTGATTAAAAGAATTAAGCTTTAATGCCCTAAGCCTAAAACATTCATTTTATTTAGTGGGTTAACCTCTCTCCTGTGCATCTAGAATAGATCTAGTTATGTCTTGTCTTTGGGAGGGTTGAAAAAATAGTTACATAGTTTTCTGTGTTCTGTGGTTCAGAGGAGGAATCCCAATTGAGAAAGGCTGATTTAGACATAGTCTCATAGACTTTATCATTACTGTAAAAAATATGTTGGGCATGTTTTTTTAATACATGGCCCTGAACACAGCTGAAGTAAATTTACTTGGTATAAATAATCTTAAAGTAAAATTTTTAGAACATTTTATTTATAATTTTAAAATTTATTTTAATTGAATAAGCTGGATTATCTCTATGTAATGGTTTTAAGAAACCTTTTAAAATGCTTATTTAGGGTGTCAAGAAGAATTGTAAACAGATTGAATCTGCTAAATTATTACCTGATGCACCTATTAGATTCATACCTCCAAATACATTGAACTTGCGTAGCTTCACCAAGATCATGAAGAGACTGGCTGAACTACATCCAGAAGTCAGCAGGTAACAACTAAAACTATATTTTAATTGGTTTTAAGCTTTTTATGTAAAAGTATAGTTCAATTCAATAACTTAGCTATAGTCAGAATATATTACTTTGGAAAAGACAAATGCTCATGTATGTTTTCCTTTTGCCTAGAGACCATATTATAGAAGCTCTTCAGGAAGTAAGAATAAATCATAAAGGTTTTCTGAATGGCTTATCTATTAATACTATTGTGGAAATGACTTCATCTGTTCTGAAAAACTCTGCTTCTAGTTAGGAATAAAAACAAGAGGTAAAACAATCATTTTTTATTTAAATATTACTTTAAATTTTTAAGCTATTGATTTCATTTTTCATATAAAATGAATGATATTAAATTAAAAATAATAAAATGTAGAATTTTAAAACAAATATGTAACTATTAATATAAAACCATTTATCCCAAAATTGATTAGTTTAACAGTTATCATCTTACAGTTTGCAGATTAAGATTCAGGGGTGACTTAGCTGGGCAGTTTTAGTTCAGAGTCTTTCATGTTGCAATAAAGAAGGTGGTCTGGGCTGTAGTCATCCAGAGGCCACGCTGAGCCTAGAGAATCTCATAAGATGGCTTATTCACATGGCTGTTGGCAAGAGGCCTCCATTCCTTACTACATGGGCCTTTCCGTAGGGCTCTTTGAATGTCTTTACATTGTGGCAGCTGGCTTCCCCTGAGCAAGAGAGCAAGATGGAAGCTGCTTTGACCTACCCTCAGGAATCACAATTCATCATTTTGCCACATTCTATTAGATGAGGGTCACTACATGCAACTCATACTCAAGAGGAGGGAAATTTAACTCCACCTTTTAAAGAAAGGCATATCAAAGAATTTGTTTATATATTTTTAAATGACCACTCATGAACATCTATAGAGACACACACATTATAGGTGTGTTGATGACTCAAGCCAGCTGTCCACTGAGAACAACTAGAAAAGCTGAATAAATATAAAAAACATCTGCTTGAAGGCACTGATGAGCTATCAAGATAATGATGAATTACCAGCTCAGGGTACAAAGAGGAGTCTTGAAGTACACTCAGTGTTTGGGGCCACTTTCCCCCAGTATTATTTGCAGAGGGGAAGCTAGGAGTTCATGGGCCATTTTGATAGCAGTGCAGCCCCAGGGGTGCACTGCTTAAGGGTCTTGGTAAATTCTCAGCATGGGAATTGGGACCCCAAAGGGCTGTACTTGAGGAGAATAAGTTTGAACTAGTTACACATGTTCCTCAGAAGGGCTATAACTCAGCTTGAGAATTTAGTCCCTAAATTAGATTGAGGTGATCTTGGGTTATGAATTCTGCCAGGTACCTGGAAGAAATGAAAGTAAGACTTCTCTGGAAGAAAATAATATTTTAGGCCTCAAATTATTTATGCCTATAATTTTGTACTTGTTAATTTATTTTATAAATAAGAACATACAATCAAAAATAATCATGGCCAGTGGGCACAGTGGCTCACACCTGTAATCTCAGCACTTCAAGAGGCTGAGGCAGAAGGATCACTTGAGGCCAGGAGTTTGAGACCAGCATGGGCAACATAGAAAGACCCTATCTCTACAAAAAATGAGGAAGACATGTCAAAAGCTAAGGGAAAGCTAGGCCTCATACCAGTTAGCCAAGTTGTGAAAGCAAAGGACAAGTTCTTCAAGGAAATCCAAAGTGCCACTCCAGTGAACACATGAATGACAAGAAAGCAAAACAGCTTTATTGCTGATACAGAGAAAGTTTGTGTGGTCTGGATAGATCACACCAGCTACAACATTCCCGTAAGCCAAAATCTAATTTAGAGCAGGGTCCTCTCTTCAATTCTGTGAAGACAGAGAAGAGAGGTGAGGAAGCTTCTGAAGAAAAGTATGAAGCTAGCAGATGGTTCATGAGGCTTAAGAAAAGAAGCCATCTCAATAACATTAAAGTGCAAGGTGAAGCAGCAAGTGCCAATGGATAAGCTGTAGCAAGTTATCCATGAGAACTAGCTAAGATAATTGATGAAGGTTGATACACTAAACAACAGATTTTTAATGTAGAAGAAATAGCCTTCTATTAGATGATATCATCTAAGACTTTCATAGCTAGAGACATCAATGCCTAGCTTCAAAGGACAGGCTGACTCTTGTAAGGAGCTAATATAGCTGGTGACTTTAAATTGAAGCAATGCTCATTTACCGTTGTGATAATTCAAGAGCACTTAGGAATGATGCTAATTCTCTGCTTGTGCTCTGTAAGTGGAACCACAAAGCCTGGGTGACAACACATCTGTTTACAGCATGATTTACTGAATCTTTTTAGCCTGCTCTTGAGACCTATTGCTCAGAAAAAAAAAGATTCTTTAAAAATATTACTACTTATCGACAATGCACCTAGTCACCCAAAAGCTCCAATGGAGATATACAAGGAGATTAATGTTGTTTTTACGCTTGCTAACACAACATCCATTCTGCAGCCCATGGATCAAGGAGTAATTTCAACTTTCAAGTCTTATTATTTAAGAAATATATTTCGTAGGAAGATCGCTAAGCCCAGGAGTTCAAGGCTGCAGTGAGCTAATTGCACCACTGCACTCCAGCCTAGATGACAGAGCAAGACCCTGTCTCAACAAAAAAAGAAAGAAATATATTTCGTAAGGCTTTGGCTGCCATAGGTGCTGATTGCTTTGATGGATCTGGGCAAAGGGAATTGAAAGTTTTCTGGAAAGGATTTATCATTCTAGATGCCGTTAAGAACATTTGTGATTCATGGGAGGAGGTAAAAATATCAACATTAACAGGAGTTTAGAAGTTGATTTCTACCCTTCCAGATGACTTTGAGGGTGTTGAAGACTTAAGTAGAGGAAGTCACTGCATACGTGGCAGAAATAGCAAGAGAACTAGAATTAGAAGTGGAGCCTGAAAGTCACTAAATCGTTGCAATCTCATCATAAAAGTTGAATGGATGAGCAATTGCTTCTTGTGGATGAGTAAAGAAAGTGATTTTTGGAACCTACTCCTGGTAAAAATGCTGTAAACATTGTTGAAATGGCAACAAGATATTTATATTATTACATAAACTTAGTTGATAAAGCAACAGGGTTTGAGAGAATTGACTCCAGTTTTGAAAGAAGTTCTGTGAGTTAAATGCTGTCAAACAGCACTGCATGCTACAGAGAAATCTTTTGTGAAAGGAAGAGTCAATCGATGTGCCAAACTTCATTATTGTCTTATTTTAAGAAACTGCCTCAGCCATCTCAACCTTTAGCAACCACAACCCTGATCAGTCAGCAGCCATCAGTAGTGAAGCAGGACCCTCCACCAGCAAAAAGATTGACTCACCGAAGGCTCACATGATCATTAGCAATTTTTAGCAAAATATTTTTAAAATTAAGGTAGGTACATTATGTTTTTAGACAATACTATAGCATACTTAATAAACTACAGTATTTTAGTGTAAACGTAACTTTTAATGCACTGAGAAACCAAAAAAGTCTCATAACTCACTTTATTGCAGTGGTTTGGAACCAAACCCACAATATCTCCAAAGTATGCCTGTGGCGATTTCTAATATCTGTGTAACTAGAGTTTTAACAAAAAAAGGAGAGGAAAGAAAAAATGTAGCAGATACAATATTTGAAAAAATTATGGCTCACATTTTGAAAATGGTGAAAAACATCAAGACACAAATTCAGTAAAACCCTTTTAAATTCCAAGAAGGAAAAATAAAAACCTCAGTACATCAGAGAAAAACTGCTTAAAAAAATTAAAGCCAAAAAGAAAATCTATGAAGCAGCTAGAGAGAAAAGGTTTACCTTGAGTGCAGCAATTATACCCATACCTGATTCGCAACATAAACTGTCAAATAATTCTATAAACCTCTAGGATTCTGTACCCCAGAAAAGAGCCTTCAAGAATAAATGTGTATTTACATTTTCACACAATAAAAAAAACTAATTTGTTACTTTATAAAAAGACCCACTCTAAAGAAAATACTATAGCATTCTCTGAGAAGAAGGAAAGTAATTTTAAATGAAAACCCAAAGGTACAGGAGAAATGATTTAAAAAGTAATTATATGGTATATCTCAGTATTGACTTGTAAAACAGTAATGGTGTTGGTGGGGTCTAATTAAAATGCATGACAGTGTTAGTAATGTTGAGGGTATTAACTATTCTAAGCACTTTGCAGTTTAGTAAAAGGGTAAAATGTCCTTTTTGGGGAGGTCACCAAGATCACCCCAGGCTCTGTGTCATTAGCTGCAGGACTCACATGACTTAGTATTTAGTTGTATTCAAGGCTGTGATTTATTACAAGATACAAAGCAAAATCAGCAAAGGGAAAAGACATATGGGATGAAGTCTGGAGGAAATAAGCTTCTGAGATTCTTCTCTCAGTGGAGTCACATAGGCTTTACTGAAATTCCTCCAGTAATCAATTGTGACAGCATCTACAAAATGTTGTCTACCAAGGAAGCTCATTAAAGATTCAATGCCCAGGAATTTTATTGGAGGTTGCTCATGTATGGACCTTCTGCCTAGCATGTGACCGAACTTCCAGACTCTTTCAGAAAGCAAGCCGCTGTTCAGCATAAACCACATTGTTGTGCAGTTTTAAAATGATAAGGTACTCATCAGTTCTGGAAATGGTGAGAAACCTGCCCCCACCCTCCACCCTGACAAATTGTAGTTTCCAGACATCAACCAAGGGCCACCCTCACAAGCCGGTCTTTCTAAGAATAGCAGTCTCAGGCCTACTGTGTTAACTCTCTTTTCCACACATGTACAAGTTGATATCAGACTCTGATAACTAAAGAATGCATGTTGTAATTTTTGAGGCAACCCTAAAAGAACAATTTTAAAAAGCACACAAAAAGGTTGGACCTCTACTTAAACCATATCCAAAAAATTAACTCAAAGTAGATCAAAGACTTAAACATAAGAGTAAAAACTATAAAACTCTTAGAAGTAAACAGAGCGAAAAACCTTCACAACATTGGATTTGGCATCGATCTCTTAGATATGACACCAAAGCACAGGCAGCAAAATAAAAGATAAATAAATTAGACTTTATTAAAATTAAAAGTTTTAAACATCAAAGGACAATATCAAAAGAATGAAAAGGCAACCCATGGAATGAGATAATATTTGCAAATTTTATTGCCTTATTAAGTATGAAATGTCTGATTTCCTTAAGTACGAAGTTTGACAGTTGGTATCTTTGACACTTCTTGTTTTATTTTTATTATGAAGGTATATCCTAAGTCTTTCAAACCCACATTTTGGCTTATGATTATCTTTCAAAGTTTTTTTGGGGGGAGCAATTTTTCTGAAACCATGGATAAGTCAAAAATTCATGTTATTTTCGAATATGGGTTCGTGAACCCAGTGCAGTGCAGACAGCTTGAAATATCATTGAAGTGTTTGGGAGAAGGATATGGCTAGTTGAATACCCAGTATTATCGATGGTTTGAAGTTTCAATCTGGTGATTTTAATCTGGAAAATGAGTCACATGGGCAACCTCAGACCAAGGTGGATAATGATGAGCTAAAAGTTATAGTGGAAGCAAATCCATCTCAGTGGATGGGTGAATTAGCAGCAAGGTTTGACGTTACTGTTCCAACAACATTGGAACATTTGAAACAAATTGGCAATGTAAAAAGCTGTATAAATGGGTTCTACATGAATTAAACAAGTGTCAGAAGAGAGATCATCTCGAAGCTTGCCTTTCTTTGCTGTCACAACATAAAGGCAAGCCACTTCTACACCATATTGTTATGTGTGATGAAAAATGTATTATTTTTGACAATTGCAAGCATTTGGCACAATGGTTGGATAAAGATGAAGTGCCAAAACACAGTGCAAAACCAAATATTCATCAAAAAAAGCTAATGGTGTCTGTTTGGTGGTCCAGTGCTGGTATTATCCACTACAGCTTCATGAACCTGGTCAGTCGATTACAGCAGATGTCTACTGCAACCAATTGGATGAAATGATGAGGATGCTTGCAATTAAGCAGCCAAGATTGGTCAATAGAGACAGGCCAATCCTCTTGCAGGACAATGCTCAACCACACATTGCACAAACAACACTGCTATAACTACAGAGGCTGGACTTGGAAACTCTGTCATCCACCGTATTCACTAGACCTTGCACCAACTGACCACCACTTCTTCCAGGCTTTGCACCACTTCTTGCAAGGAAAAATACTCAATTCTCGACAAGCTGGGGAAAACACCTTTCAAGATTTTGTTGCCATTCGCTCTCCAGACTTCTTCACTGCTGGCATAAACAAGCTACTGCTAGGATGGCAAAACTGTGTCAGTAGTTTAGGTGCATACTTTGATTAATTGTACTGCTTCTTGTTTAAGATATAATTAACCACACTTTTGATTTGAAATCAGACATTTCATATTTAATGACCTAAATATATCTGATAAGGGATTTATACCCAGAATATATAAAGAACTACAACTCAACAATAAGAAAACCACCCAATTAAAAAATGGGCTAAGGATTTGAGTAGATATTTCTCCAAAGAAGATACACAAATTGCCAATAAGCACACAAAAAGGTGTGTTCAGTATTACTACTTATTAGGGAAAAACAGTCGAAACCACAACGAGAAGCCAGCACGCTATGGCATGCTCCTGTAGTCCTAGCTACTCGGGAGGATTGCTTGAGCCCAGGAATTCGAGACCGGCCTAGACAACATAGTAAGACCCTATCTCAAAACACACACACATCCACAGTGTGATATACTCCACTTCATACCCGTTAGGATGGCTATTACCCAAAAACAAGATAATAATGTTACAGAGAAACTGGAAGCTTTATGCATTGCTGGTGGTAATGTGAAATAGCACCACTGCTGTGGAAACAATATGGCAATAACTCAAGACATTAACATAGCAGTAATATATAATCCAACAATTCCACTTCTGAGTATATACCCAAAAGAAGTGAAAGCAAGAACTCTTAACAAATATTTGTACTCCCATGTTCATAGTAGCATTCACAGTAGCTAAAAGGTGGAAGCAACCCAAATGTCCATTGATAGATGAATGGATCAACACAATGTGTTATATACATATAATGGAATATTATTCAACTTTGAAAAGGAATGAAATTCCGATCCATTATACAACATAGAAGTACTTTGGACATTAAGCTAAGTAAGATAAGTCAGTCACAAAGGATAAATGCAATGTGATTCCATCTATACGAGATACTTAAATTCATACAGACAAAGTATAATGGTGTTTGTCCGGGGCTGGGAGAAGGGGAGAATAACAAGCTAGTGTTTAATCAGTACAGAGTTTCACTTTGGGATGATGAAAAAATTCTGGAGATTGGTGGTGATGGTTGCACAAAAATGTCAATTTACTTAATGCCACGGAACTGTGCCCTTAAAAATGGAAAAGTTTGTTATGCATATTTTACCACAAGAAAAAGGGTATATTCCCATACTAGTATAGGAGGAGAGAGAGATATGGAGTAATAAAAAATAGTACAAGAGTAGGTAACAAAGGAAAGTCAAAAAACACATAGAAGACTCAAGATAAATAGGAAGTACTTAGTAAAATGATGAAAACCTAATATGTCAGTAAATATAACTACAAATGTAAATGAATTAAATATTACTATAAAAGGCTAAGATTATCAGATTGGATTGTTTAAAAACAAACCTATATAGTATCTTTAGAGACATATCTAAAAAATACCAGGATATCAAAAGATAAAAGCCTAGAAAAAGAAATAACCATGCTTATATTAGTACTAGAGAAAGTAGATTTTAAAGCAATAAAATTATTGAAAGAAATACGAAGTGTACCAGGAATAAATAACTCAAAATTCTTATGCATCTAATAAAACACCTTCAAAATATATGAAACAAATATTTCTAGAACTAGCAAGAGCAATGGCAATTCTGCTATTGTAATGGTAAATTTTAATCATACCTCTTTAACTGATAGAAGCAGCAGACAAATCAATAATGTTGTAGAACATTTGAACTATCCAAATAACCAGCTTGACTTACTGGACTTACATAGAACATAGTGTACACAAGAACTGCAAAGTAAAGTCACTTCAGGTCTCCTGAAATATTTACAGTTTGACCATGTGCTGGACCATGAAATAAGTCTTAATAAATACCAACGGACTAAAGTTTTCTGACTACAATGCTAATAACCTAGACATTAGTAATGAAAAGTTCTGTTTTGGAAATACATGTCTATATAACCAGTGCATGAAAGAAGTCATAATGAAAATTAGAACATAATGTTTTAGTGGATGATAATAAAAATGCTCCATGTCAAAACTTGTGAGATGTAGTTAGAACTGTGCTAACTGAAATGGATAGCTTTAAATGTCTGTTTTACAGAAGAAAAATGACTGAAAATTAATAACCAAAATATATAACTCAAGAAGTTGGGGAAAAAACAAGAAAAGTAATAACCCAAAGAAAGTATAAGAAAGGAAATAATTGAAGTGTGGAAACTAATGAAACCAAACCAAATATACAATAAGAAATGCAAAAGTTGGTTCTTAAATATAATAAAATTGATTTTTATATTTTATATTGGTAAATATGAATTTGTTATGTTAAATGATATGATTAAACTGATAAAGAAAATAATCAAAAGGCACAAATAGCCAAGGTAAAGGATTTTTTCCAAGAAAGGAAGTATGACTACAGACTTTAGAGACATTAAAAACACAATAGAGGACATTGTGAATGACTTTAATGCCTTTAAAACTTTAGATTAAATGGGCCACGTCCTAGAAAAAATTTAACTTAACAGAAATGACACTAGGCGATACAAAGCATATTATTAGTCCTATATTTATTAAAGAAATTGAATCATAAATAGAATCCCACAAAATAAAATCCAGGCTCAGATGGCTACGTTGATGAGTTCTCTCAAACACTTAAAGGAGAAAGAATATCATTCCAAAAAGTCTTCCAGAGAAATCAGCAGTCTGAACACGAACTCCAGATAAAGACATTACAAGAATGGAAAATCATAGGGCAATCTCATAAACATGGATGCAAAAACTTACAAACTATTAGCAAACTTAATTCAGCAATTTATGAAAATAATAATACATTATAGCCAAATTGACTTCAGGAATGCGAGATTGAGCTAACATTTGAAAATCAATGTAAGAGAGGATAATTATGTTAATGTTATCAATAAGAACCAAGAGCTTTTGTGTACAAGGAAAAGGATATGGGTTAAAAAATAAAGAATGGAGTTTTAAATTCTATACCATTACATTTGAGTTAGAAGTAATACAAACTCATTTTGTATTTTAAAAATATATATTTTAGCATTTCCACTGAAAACACTTAGAAGCAGTGACAACCCAGCGACATTGAGGACAACTAGCATCTAGATTGTCATTTCTAAATACCATTTCCTACCTGTTTTCCTTTTTACAGCCATACAATTAAATATACTGCTTTATATTTGCTTTCTTAACTATCTTACCTATCTTGTTTCTACCCCCAGTAATCTATTCAGCCTAATCTTGATAATTTCCAAGTTAGTTCCCAAATAATCAGCTTAAGTGCTTTCCTCATTCTTCATACTCCTAAACCAGGTTGTTACATTTGATAGTCTTTATGAGCCATTCCCTTACAATTATTTTAAATTAAGATACAATAAACTTACAGTAAAGAACACTAATCCAAACTGTACCGCTCAATGAATTTTTACATGTATGTGCGCAGGTCTGTATACCAGGTCAAGGTATATAAGGTTTCTAGTATCTCAGAAGGTTCCTATATGCCCCTTCTCAGTTATTACCCACATACAACTACCCACTGAGATAACCCTTATTCTGACTTTTGAGTGCTCAGAATTCAATGAAAACATAAAATCCCTGCCTTCAAAGAACTTACCTTCTAGAGAGGAGAAGGAAATACATCAAAAAAGATAATTTCAAATAGTGACAAATATACAAAGCAGAGTAATGGGTTAGAAAATAACTGGGGTAGCTTAGGTGCTTCATAGTGAATGAAGTAGATTTATCACCTGACTTCAAGTCATTTTCTTTTCAAAACACTGCAATGTTTTTACCACTTTGACAATTTGGTTTTTTCTGTTAAAACAGTCTGAAAATTCTCTGTATATAAAATATCTGGTGGTCTGTTTCTGTTAATTTAGTAAAAGAGTTTAGTGATTTGATTAATCATGAAATAGAGTTTAATGGTAAATGACTGTATATGATATTCATGTATATGATAAATGAATTTTATCAAAATGATCAGTTTAATACAGTATGCTGATAACTAATTATGTACTTTATGGGATTTTGGATTTAGCTTAATCGACACATTTATTTATTTATTGTTGATTTCTTTCTTCTTTTCTTGACCCTAAAGGATTTCCTTGGAAAGCATGAGTTTCCTGCTTCAGAGACTGTTCTACAGCACTTAGAAAAAAGTAATGGCAAAATGATACAATTAAATAGGCTCTATAAATGGACGTAGCTATTAAAATATTCTACCTTATAGCCCTCCTTTAAAATCTAGCAACAGTTGCCTAACTATAATATTAAGATCTTCTCTGTATAAAAAATAGAATTTTAATAAGTTACAAAACTTTATTTTGAACTTGTTACTTAGAGACTTCAAGCTGCATAATTTGGATTATAAAAAATAGTCTTCTCCACTTATAAAACATTTATTAAATTAGTTCTTTAAAATACTGACTGAGAAATCAATATTGAAATCATTTGTGAAATGATTTTAAAAATTAAAAAAATGTAATTTACCTGAAGTTCATGTCTTAGTTACAGTTTTCAGTTGTCTTAAGACTCTTACATTGGACCATAGGATAACAGATAAATAAACTGAATCTATAGATAAACAACATTTTGGAATGTGTATATTTTTAACCTTCCAAGATAATTAAATTACTGCTGTGATAACATTTGATGCATTTTTATGACCCTCAGTATAAAACATTCAGGTGTATTATCCCAGTTTTCACTGGGAATGATGAACCCATGAGGGCTTTGGTAAAGTACTTAAGTTTAAATGGTCACCATATTGCTTGCATTCATTTTGTGAGAAGTTATGTTGTATTAGGTTAGAGAATAAATTGGAACAATTTTAAAAGGCTAATTTTGTGCTTTAATAGCAATATAGAATATAAGCTTCTTTAATTGCTTTTTAAAAGTAACATACCGTTTAAAGTTGCATTTTTACTAATAGTAAGATTAACATTTAAGTGTGCTTTTTCTTCTTCAAATGTTTAAAATGTTTAGAGCATCCAATATTTAGTTGGTGTCACCTGATTAAAAAATACCCATTTAACATTTATATTTGATGTATTTATATTTAATAAAGGCAGCTAATTTGTATTGCCACTGTAAATTTAATACTTTCTACAGGTTCAATGGCATTTTCCAAGTGTAAATTAACCTACGAGTATGTATGCAGAATATACATGGATGGTAAGGCTATATATCAAACTACTGGATATCAAAATTTTCTTCTTTTATAGAATTTTTGAGGATAAGGTTTTATTTCATATATTAATTGGTATCCAGTTATTAAACATCTACTCCAATGTCTAACAGGAATTGGGTTCCAAAAAAAATTAAAATTTAAAAGGATCCTGTTTAATGAAACTTGAGAATCATTGGTTTGGGCCATACATAAAATTAGAATCCTAAAATTACGGAATTTTTTCCCCTATATGTATGTTAAATTACATGGTTACTTATATTAAAAGGCTACATTCAGAATTAGCACTGAATAAACTGGCAACATGGAATAGACATTGTTTTCAACATACTAGCAGAAATAAGCATACCTCTAGTCATTTGTTTCTGAAAGGAATGATAAAGTGAAATTCCCTTTTAACAGTAAGATAGAGACAAAATTACTGCATTTGATTTGAGGAAAGTATAGGAAGGGTTATTTGAAATTATAACTTTCAAGTCTTTTGCAATAAAGAAGTACTTTCCAAAAACTGGAAGGTAAGGATCAGGCAACTTTTGTAAATTAAAGGGCTTTCAGCTGTGACCAGTAAATTGATAGCTGTTCTTAAGCTTCCCTAGTTAAATTTAGAAACTACAGTTATGCTTCATGAATCTTTTGGAACCTCAAGTGAAAAATCATTGTTTATCTTGCTCTCTGAAATCTCTAATTTGATATTAGATAATTATGTGAAATTCTCGTAGAATTTATAAAGACTGGTCAGATTGTCCATATTTGGTACCAAAGAGCACTTAACAATATCAGCATATATAGATAATTATGTTTGGAGACAACCAAAGATCTGAGATGTTATAAATACCCTAAGACTGTCAGCAGAAAAAGTGGGACTAAAAATTCCTGATTGGCTCTGCTTGATGCCAGTCTGAATTCTGGTCAAAGGCGAAAATATGTGTGATTGAGAAGTTCAATATAAGGTAGTTTCAACGAAATGGTTCTCAGCCAGCAATTTGTATATATTGACTTTTAAGTACTGCTTTTTCACTATCATCCATTGTTACTAATTATCAAATGTATGCACGGCACATAATAGTAAAATGTTTAACATGTGGGAAGAACAATGACTTTCTAAGGTGTCCTGTTAATGTACCTTACATGGCAAAGGGAATTAAGGTTGCAGATGTAAGTAATGTTAATCAGCTGACCTTGAAAGGGGGAGATTATCCTGGATTATCCAACTGGGCTTGATCTAATTACATGAGTCCTTAAAAGTAATAGAAGAGAATCTCTCTCAAAAGAGAGAATCAGAGAAATGGCATTGAGAGAACTCTACCCAGTGGCTGGCTTTGAGGACAGTAGCCAAGGAATGTGGGTGGCGTGTGGACAGTAGCCAAGGAATGTGGCTGGAACAGGCAAGGAGACAGATGCTCCCTGGAGCTACCAGAGGGAATGCAGCCCTGCTGATACCTTGATTTTAGTCCAGTGAGACCTATGTCAGACTTCCAAGCTCCAAAAGTATAAATTTAATAATAAATTTGTATTGCTTAAGTCACCAAGTTTATGGTAATATGTTACATAAGCAATAGAAAACATACAGTTATAATTGTTCTCTCTATAAACTTTCAGGAACAGTATAAGATTATCTGTAGATTCTATATATCTTTGTCTAAATTTTGACTTGGGGGGGAAGTTATGTGTGAATTATGAGTGTTATTTACGTTCCTGGTTACTAGTATTTACATTGAATTTATACTTTAATAACATCATAATAGTTAAGGGTTGATAGTAATGGTCTCCAGACAGATCAGAAGACGTCTTCATTATTTATTATGGACATTGACTGTTATAAAGGGCTTTTATTTTAACTGCCAGGAAGCTGAGAGCCAAACTTGTGGTTCTTCTTTAATGGTTACTGTCTAAGAATGCAGGCTCTGAAGGGTTTTCTGTAAAGCTTCACTGCCCTCACAGGGATAAAGTGTTTACCACGGTATTTGTCACAGTGTAAGAGTGTTTCAATCAAGGTTTGCTGCTGGTGGTAGTGCTGTCATCTAGCAGTATATAATGATGCATCTTTTTGCATATTAACTGTGGTCTGATTTTGTTGGAATTAATCTGTTTTACTTCATTCTACTTTCTTAATTTATTTTTGTTTCTCTTCTGTGTATGTCTGCAGCCTGCCTCAATATTTCTTACAATAAGGGTGTGGTACAGTGACTCACACCTGTAATCCCAGCACTTTGGGTGACCGAGGTGGGAGGATCACTTGAGCTCTGGAGTTTGAGACCAACCTGAACAAGAATGAGAATCCTGTCTCTACTAAAAATAGAAAAAATTAGCAAGGTGCTGTGGTGTGCACCTGTAGTCCCAGCTACTCGGGAGGCTGAGGCAGGAGGATTGAGCTCAAGTCAGGAGTTTGAGGTTGCTGTGAGCTAGGCTGATGCCATGGCACTCTAGCTGAGCAACAGAGCAAGACTCTGTCTCAAACAACAACAAGATGTGGTCAGTAAGTGTGCTCATTGCTGTTGGGGTTGGTCTTAGGCTCTCAGTAGATATAGCTAAGAAATATGTGTATATCTATTAATCTATGTGTATAGACACACCTGTATTTCTATATTTATAGCTAGTCATAAGTACAGTATATATCTGTGTTCATATTGATACTTTGAATTTCTACCCCTTTTGTTAATTCTCCTTTCACCAATAGTGAGAAACCTGGCTCATAACTGTTTCCACAATACATGTATTTGTTTAATCCCAGTATGTACATAAAGTCATTACAGGGTTGCTAAACCATAACACTGTGAGAAACAGATTCACTAACTGAAATACAGCATTTGTATACAGTTCTTTTTGTCTTTAGCTTTATAGTATGCAAAGTACTATATCCTAAATTTACTTAAGATGTGTCCTTCATTTTCCTGATCCCCCTCAGCATGGTTATGTTACACATTTGTAATAGAGTCTTCTGGAGGGTTGGGGGGTTCTTTAGTTTATATCTGTGAAATTTTATCTCTTGGTTTTCTGCAGCAGCTCTGGATGGACTTTTCTCTTGTTCATTTTTATGATACTGGGGTTTTTTTAACTTTCATATCTGGAGTGTTCAGATTTCATCTTTCTGGAGATTGTTCCACATCATCTTTAGGCCCCTTAACTCGCCAGCCCCCCTCTTCTATCTCCTTCACGGTTTTCCTCAGTCTGCCTTTGCTCACCACTAAGCTTATGGCTGGCTGCGGGCAGGGCACAAGTGTGAGGTTGTACAGTGGGGTTTGGTTGGCTTTTTCTCTTACACAGTTACTTTTCAGTCCTAAAATTATCCAAGTGATGCTGAGGACACAGTTTTGTATAGAATTTACTTTTTACTTGTGTTTTGTTTCATTTGGGGAGGGCATTGGAGGAATAAGATGTGCAACCACTGTTCTCCTCAGCTACTTTCAAATCCCCTTAGGGGATTTGAAAAACTGATGCTTGATGAAGCTGAGTAGCCCAGATCTATTTCGTTAATGTTTATCTAACAATTGTACTATTTAAAAACTCACAGAACCAAGTTGTTACTGCTTATAAACACCATCTTCCAAACCACTGAAGTTTAGCCTCTAAAGTGCCAGCCTGATAGAACACCAGCAAAATCTCCCCCTGTGTACCAGCAAATTATTGAAAAACTGTCTCTAGAACATTTGATGCTTTTCTCCTTTCAGTACTAAAAGATGTTATTTTCTGGTTTGCATTGTTTTCTGTGAGAACTCTTTCTGTCACCCTTATCTTTGTATCTATACATAACGTCTTTTTTCTCTGGCTGCCTTTAAGGTTTTCTGTTTATTGTTGGCTTGAGCAATTTGATTGTGATGTGCCTTAGTGTATTTTTCTTCATGATCCTTATGCTTGGGGTTTGTTGATGTTCTTGGTCTATAGGTTCATAGAAACTGTTTCACATAGTTCTTCACCTATTTCCGATCCCCCTTTCTCCAGAACTCCAATTATGGCCCCATATTAGGCCACTTGAAGGTGTCTTATGGTTCTCTGGTGCTTTCTTCTTTTATTTTTTAAAGTCTGTTCTGGAATGTAGTGGCTACTTGGAAATCCTTTGCTCTTGTTAGTTCTTGCTTTTAAGTTTTGTTAGGCAGCACCAGAACAGCCTTTATAATTTTGCCCAACTACTGAGGGTTTACTTTTCTAATTATTCTCCCTGATGGTCTGTGTATTTCCAGGTTTTTCCACTATGGTTGATGGTAACTGGAACTATTCCCAGATGAGTGTGAGGTCTTAGGTTCTTCTCCCTGCCTCAGGTAGTATCTGTATATTATATGTGTGCATGAGACTCAAGGGGACCCTCTGCGGATCTCCTGAGCATGTTCTCTGTGCAGCTCTCTCCTCTCTGGTCCTGTGCCCTGCCAACTCTAGCTCTCTGGCTTCCCCGACTCCGGGTTGCTTCTCCCTACCTGTGGTCTGGAAACTCCAGGTAATGAGCAGTCCTAGGGCTCACCTGATTTGTTTTCCTGTTCTCAGGGATCCTTGCACTGTCTGTGGTCCAGTGTGACAACTGTTGTTTCATACATTTTGTCCAGTTTTTTTTTTTTGTCTTAATTTAAGGCAGGAAGTAAACCCAGTGCTGTTACTTCATTATGGCTGGAGGCAGAAGTTTTATGTTAATTGTGAATGTGTGTTGATCGGGTCTTGTTGACCTGTCTAGATTGTGTCTTTAACCCTGCAGTGTATGCAGTGAAGTATTCGGCCATTTCCTCGCCTCTTCTATTGTTTACCCTAATGTCCATCGAGATGAAGGTGTCCTGGAAGAGGACTGATTATCCATGCTACCTATTACCAGTCAAAAACAACACAAATCACCAAAAAAACTATACAGGGATAAAATCAACTCCTGTGATATGTATCACTGTAGGGACAAAGAAGGGGACCCATAGTAGTTACTAAGAAATCTCTTATCCAGACCCAACATGCAGAAGTGAAAATCATTAGGAGAGAATGTGCCACAGGGTGTATGCCCCCACTTCAGCATTCTTCAGAGAATTGTGGTTTTCCAAAAGCATATGAACTTGAGAAATACGCTTTGTCTTATTAGGAACATGTGTCTGTTAGAGGCTGTGTGAGGAAATGGAGAGGCTTCCCCACCCTGACTTTGCCTCCTCTAGCAGTTAAACTTCAAAGAGAAAATGTTGGAAAGGAGGACACCTGAAAGGAGTCCAACTGTAGGAACACGCACGCCAACAGTGGAAAAGGTAGTTCAAGTCAGAGGGGAACTGAGTGTGAGCAGGAATGATAGCTGCAGAGACACGCAGGTTCTCCCTCACTGGTGACTCGCTGTCACCCAGTGCAGGATTCACAGTACACCTGTCCCAGCGCTGCACTGGCACCAACTCCTTCCTCAGTTAGCCATGCCATTCTTATGTGGCACAGCCTCAGGCCACTGGACCTGTGCCCTGTCTACAGTGCCCTTGTGCAGGTGTCTCCCGCCTAGCCTCAGGACTGCCTAGGGCTGCGTTTCCCAGTGCCGTACACTGCAGCTGAGGCGGGCGTCCCCTGCTCCATATGGTTCCTGTATCGTAACACTCATGATGCTGATATTTTTAGAGGTCACCCACTAGATTCATCAGTTGAAGGGCAGGGCTTATTGTTTGCCTAGCACACAGTAAGGACTCGATATGTCCATCGAATGAAGTGGTGAGGCCAGGCTACTTGATGGGGGCTGTATCTTCCTAGGGTTCAAGAAGGGCTAATCAAGTCAAGAGAATATGTGCCCTCCACTGCCATCTCACCCAGACCCCTTGGTCTCAAGACATGGTGCCCGCCGGTGGTAAGCATGCTGGCTGAGTGCCCTCAGCTGTGTTCAAAAGAACGGATGAATGACCACCTTGCTGTCAGCCGCCACCCCTTCTCTGATCTTACAGCAGGTGGCAGCAGCCTCTCAGCCACAGGCTGTCCCCTTTCATTCCTGTTCATGTGAGGGAATGTTGGCTATTCAGCAGTATTGTGCCCAGTGCTGCACCACGTATGAACCTTTTGCCACTAAGGGGATAGCCATGGGCACTGCATGAGGGTGGCGAGTCCCTCTCCAAGGGCAATGGTGTATTCCTTAGCACGGACGTAAATTTACTCAGTTACTAAGAGTTCTTGAGGCAGGATGTGCCAAGAAGGAACCACCGCTGCAAGGTGAAATCCAGCCAGTAAAGCCGCGAGAGCCCAGGTCGGGCTCCTGCTTCCTGTAAACTGCTCTCCCTCCACGCCCGCTAGGCTTCCCCAGCTGATTTCCTGTCACTCCAGGGAGCCCTTCTCTTGTCACTTTA
>VBSM01003186.1:5438879-5452462 GCA_008086735.1 Cheirogaleus medius
CCCCACCCGCACCCGCACCCGCACCCCCACCCCGGAATTCAGCGTCCAATCCCCGCCGCCACCACAGGGCCCCACATTCGCGCCTGAGGCCACCGAGACCTGCGACAGGTGGGTCTGCGGAGCGGCCCAGCCCTGCTCGTCTGAGTCCCGGTGCGAGGCCGGAGCTGTCGCGCAAACGAGGCACAGTGGCCGCAGATGCAGTGACATTGACCTGTGGGCCGCTTTCCTAAAATAAGCTTTTTAACGTGCTCATAGAAATAACGTATGCTCACGGTAGAAAACTTGGAAAATCTGAAAAAGCCGAGATGAGAGAATAAAAAAGTCCTTCATATCGGTGTCATTCTGGCGCTCACAGCCTGTTAGCGGTCCAGTGTTGTCCTCCATGCCGGCCGCCTGACACTGAAGCCACTTTGTAGACCCTGGTCCCATCTGCTGCTGCGTTTGTGCAACTTTACAACACATTTTCCGACATGGTTTCTTCCCATATACAACTGTAATAGCTGCGCAGCGGAGCCTCTTAGCAACGGTCTCTGTCGCAGTTTCCAGGGCACCGTGTGTGCTGGTTTCACAATGATAGATCTGCAGGGGCCTCCTTACATTGCTGTCGTCTGCGTTTCACATTATTGACTTGGGATGATTCCCAAACATGGAAATATCCGGTCAGAGGGTGTCCGCGATTCTGAAGTTGTTGGGACACGCTGCCACATGGCTGTTCGTACCAATTGATCTTCCGTCAGCAATGACAGGAGTGCCTGCCTCGTTCCCCGTGCCTTCCCCAGCAGTGAGCATTCTCATTTTTAAGACAGGTGCCACTGGGATGTTTGATCTTTTCTTTTTTATTAGTGAAGTTATAAACTTTGTCCAGATGCTTATTAGCATTTCCAGAAGAAACGTCTGGCAGACGCCCCGTGGGTGTCCCTCTCTGTCTTGTGGCCACCACACTGCTCCGTACGTGAATACCCCCGTGTCAGTCTGGCTCTTGGACAGGCTCCTCAAGCCAGCCTTGAGGTGGGTCACCGGCTCTGACTGCCAGGAGGCCAGGAGGTGGGGAAACTGCTGGCAGCCACCAGGCTCTGAACCATCCGGGGTGGCGGAGGCAGACCCGGTGCGGATGGAGTGAACCGAAATCCAACAGTGCTTCCTTTCTGAGCATTTAGACACATGTTGCCTGGTCAATTTTTGCTTGCGTTTGTAGATAGAAAATATCTTAGGAGCCACACACTAGTTGTCGGGGAAGAGGCAGTGAGAAAACTTCCACGGAGTGTCACCTACTATGAGTCAGACCCTCTGCGTCTTTTAATTGGGCCTGCCCCGTCCCCTGTCGGGCGGCTGCCTGTCTCTGCACTCCAACGTGGGGAGACCAGGGCTGGGGCAGGGGAGTCGAGGTCTGCAGAGTAAGGCACAGAGCCGAGGTTGGAGCCAGGTCTTGGAGTGCCAGGGCCTAGGCTCCGATACTTCATAGTAGGGCTGGTTGGGGGACAACTGCAACCACAGGGTGTCCCCAGAGCAGACGGCTCGCCTGTGGGTGTCAGTGGACACACTTTCTCGTCGGCAAGTAAGCAACCATACATCACGGTGCCTGGAGCCTTGACTTGGGAGCCAGATGCTTTGGAAACTCCCACCATAGTATGCAAGAACATTCCAAGTGAAGTTTGTTTAGGGGCCCAGAATAGAAAGTCCTAGCCAAAAAAGGATAATTATTCAGTGACATGAGAACGGCCACTTCAGAGCGATCAAGCCAGAGTGTTTTTACGACTATCTTGGGTCCTTCAGTCAGCACTAGTTGGTTTGAGCAGAAGAATGTTTGCAGTCCCCGGGGAGCTCTTTTATCACATCCCTGCTGACGGAGCTCTCGGCATTTATTGAAAGTTGCAGCTGTCACTTCTGTATAAATAAACAGGATGAAGTGGGCAGCCGAGTGCACATTGGAGATATTTTTAGACGTGAGTGGCTTTTCCATCTAGAAGCCTGTCACACCAAGAAAAGAGCGCCGGTCCCAGAACAGCGCACCGCAGGCTCAGCCTCGGCGCCGAGTCTGTGGTCACGCGGCTTCCCGAGCCCAGGGCTCCTTCCTGTCCTGGTTGGCCAGAGATGGCAACGGCTCCTTGTGAAGACGTCCCAGCTCCACTCCTCGGGCCACAGAGGATGGGGGACGATGTTCAGAATCACGTGTCGCTGGGTCTGCAGGGCTCCAGAAACCGCCCGCGAGTCTGGCGGGTCCCAGGGTCTGAGGTCAGGAGGCGGATGCTCCCTCGAACCCGTGTCCGCTGCCGTGTAGCCCAGCGGTTGATCAACAACAGCCGAGAAGGCTGGACTTGGCTTTTCAATGACAACACCTACCGCATGTGGCACTCACCGCGCGCCCGCCACTTGGTAGGCGCTAATTCGTGTTTTCCTCGAGACAAGACCAGCCTGCACGGCTTCCTGCGGCTTTCTCTACTTCCCTCTTCTCCTTGCAACCTGAGTCCTGTTCACGTGGAGAGACCGCGCACCCGGTGCCAGCGAGCTGTGGGGATGTCCCGCACACCCTCTGCCTCCCCGCCCGATCCTCATCCGCTTGGCCCTTGCGTGGGCTGAGGGAGACCCTGTGTGCTTGGCCGTGACCCAGGTGGCAGCCAGGCAGGAAATACAGTGACCGTGTGGTAGATACAGTGACCTGGGGTAGAGGGGCCCCCACTTTTTCCATGCAGCCTCTTAGAACCCCCCTGAGGGCCTCCTCACACTTGATGTGTGGCCTCTGCCCCATTTATTCACATTCTAGATCAAAAATAAGAAAAAGCACCTTTTAATTCTCTTCTTTTACTATTTCTGGAGCTTGTCATTTCTTTATGTGGAAAGAAATGTGTGCCAAAATTCTTTCTGGCATATTCTTTTGACTGAAGAACTTTCTTTAACATTCCCTGTGGCACAGGTCTGCTGGCAATGAATTCTCTCGGCTTCTTTTTTTATCTGAAAGGGCTCTTATTTCAACCTCATATTTGAAAGGTATTTTAGCAGGGTATGTAATTCTGGGCTGACAGGAGTGTGCCCCACGCCCCACGCTGCCCCTCCAGTACTTTAGAGACGTCGCCGGCTGTCTCCCGCCTGCCCGGTCTCCAGGAAGAAGTCTGCTGTTACTCCTGACACTGCTCCTCAGTGTGTGTTCTCTGAATGACTTCCAGATTTTTTCTTTGGTTTTTGGTAGTTTGACTTTGATATGTCTATGTGGTTATTTGTTGTTGCTGTTGCTTTGTTTCTTTGTCCTGTTTGGGGTTCTTTGAGATTCTTGGGTTCGCAATATGATGCCTTTCATTGTTTCTGCAAAATCTCAGCCATTATCTGTTCAAATGTTTCTTCAGCTCCATTCCCTCTCCTCCTCCTGGGACTCCAGTGATGAGTTGGAGTCGATACCGTTTATAATGTTATTCCACACAGATCTTGAGTGTTCTGTTATGGTTTTTCCCCACCTTTTCTTCTTTTTGTTGTTTCAGTTTGAGTAATTTCTACTGACCAGTCTTCACTCTTTCCTCAATTGTCATGTCTGCTGAGCTCATCAAAGCAGTTCTTTCTGATTCCATGGTTTTCTCCTGGTAAGTGTCTTTGTGTCTTTGACTCAGAGTTTGCATCTCTCTGCCGAAAGTCTCCATCTGCTCTTGCATATCGTCTGCCTTTCCCTCCAGACCCTTTATCACAAAAATCACTTTAAATTCCCTGCTGAAAGTTACATCTAGGTCATCTCTGAGTCTTATGCTATTGATTGTTTTGCCTCTTGGCAATGGGTTGCTTGGTTTATGTTGCTTTTGAACAAAACATAATTTTTTGTCGAACGTGTAGGACAGAAGAAATCTAGGTAAATAGTATTTACATCTGGAAATGAGTAAGCCTTTTCTGTTCTGTCAGGCTGTGAGCGTGGGATTTGAGTCAATCTTGCCAAGAACTGAGATGGGTTTGGGACTTCTTGTGGCTCTGACTGCCTTAGTGCACCACAGGCCTCCCGTGCCACTAGCAGTGGTCCGCCATTGCCTTGTGCTCAGGGCGGGGGCTGGGGCTCTGGAGGATGTTCCCCAGTGTGGTGCCCCACCCTCAGCTGTCCAGCGTCCCTTGCCTGCCTGTGTCGCAGCCTGGATCTCTCCCTACCTTCTCCCAGCGGCAGACGGCTGCTGCTTGTTATTCTGTGCCAGGGTCGCGCTGGGGCATGGGGAGGGGTTCTCTGTGTCCCGATCCAGCTTCAGTCTAGAAAGGCCTGTGCCCTCGGCCTCAGCATTCCTGCTCCTCCTCCCTGTGCCCTGTGATAGCCAAACTCTGCCTTATATCTACGGGGGTCTTGGGTGACAGTCTCCTGTCCCTTCCACGGTGGTAGGAGACCTCTGTTTGGAATCGTGGAGGATCCCAGGCCCAGGACTATTTCCTGGTGCCCTCCCAAGGGAAAAGAGTTCTTTTTTATCCTCCCCTGGCTGTAGTGTGTCTTTGCCTGTGTCCCGGAGGTGACAGCTTTGCTGTCCTTCCTTCCGCAGCTTAAGGCGTTTGTTTCCCAGGAGAAGAGTCTGGGACAGTGGGAAGGGCTTTGGGCCTGTCCCCACCCTCTGATCAGCTCCTTCGCACCTGCGGGCGAGAGGTTTGCTGTTCTTCCTCCAGGGGCCTGAGGCTCCCTTCTCACCAAGAAGGACTCAGGAAACGTCCGGTGTTTGTGCCAACCCCAGTCTTTCTCACGAGCACACGCGAGAGCCTCGTGGGAGAGAGTGGCGAGTCTCGGGCAACTTCAGACAGACCCTCCGGCCCAGGCTTGGCCTTGGCAGCTTAGTAATTAGTGACTTCCTCCTACCTGTGGGGTGGGCCTGTGTCTCCCCTCCCCCAGTTTTGCCACAGGTGGGACAGTCCCGTGTTGCGTCTTCTCGAGACTCGGGTGACTTCCTTACCTTGCAGCCTTCGCTCTCCGATAGACTCCAGCAAATGTACGATTTGTAGTTTCTCCAGCTGTTCTGTTGTGTTTGCATGGGAGCAACGCTGCCTGCTACCTCCTAAGCAGAAGCAGCGCTGATTCACCTTCTCGAAACTATATTTCAACTTGTTCAAAGTGGCAGAGAAACTGCACGGTCAACTCGGTGTTCTCGTGGGACGTGGGGCCCTCCAGACTCCCCGGGTCGCAGGCCTCATGGCCACAGGACTCACGCCCACCCCCAGCGTCATGGCATGTGCTCAGATTCGTGCCTCCACAGTTATACGATCCTGGGGCCTCCCTCGGGGGGACCCCAGGTCACCAGAATTGAAACTGGCCGCCACGAGCTCCGGGCCTTGCTGCGCTGTGGCGCCGAGCTTGCTCTTCCCGGACGCACAGCCTCTAAACCGGCGCTGGCAGGGCCCCCGCCACACATGCTGGCACCCAGCTGGCACTGCAGGGACGCAGGTGAAGGGCACTGAGCCTGCCCTCGAGGAGCCTGAGCTGCGCCTGGGGCAGACAGGCCTGTGCTGGGCTCAGGGCTCACGGACGCCCTCTGTGGCCCCGACCCCCAGTGAGTGGGATTTGGACCCGGACAAGGACGTGTCCGAGCTGTGACTGGATCCACACCAGGAGGGGACAGTGAGCGGTGAGGTGCGAGGACCCTGCAGCCGGCCCCCGGCACTCGTACCCCGGCCTTCCCACCAGCAGCTCTGGAACCTTCCTAAACCCCTGTTTCTCCTTGTATAAAATGACAGGTGACAGCAGTACCTGGGAGCGAATGGGATCACACACAGAGCCTGCCGAGCCCGCCTGTGCCTGGCACGAATAAGCACTTAGTGAGTGTTGGCATGGCAGCAGTTGTCATGGAGATGATGACAACACTGAAGTGCCACCAAGACCCCCATGAGACCATCAGTCCCTGAGAACAGCCTCTGAGCCCCTCCCAGCCCCCATAAGGGCCTTTCTTCCCTTCATGGAGTAAGAGGTCCAAGGGAGAAGGCAGGATTTGGGGACAGCGAGAGCTGGCACAGTCTGGGCTCTACCCTGCGAGCTGGTGCCATCTCTGTGCCTCAGTTTCCCATGATGCAATAGGGCACTTGATTCTCATGCCCTGCGTTGGACCCCATGGCATGGCTACCTCCACTCCCCTCCCTCCAGCCTGGCTGCTGCTGGTCAAGGCCACACCTGTGGGCAAAGGCACCTGAAGCCACACTCTGGGATAAGGGTCAGGAGAGGCCTGTTTGGAAATTGACACAGGGTCACACACAGAGAATGACACAGTCACACCCCACACAGGGTCACACAGAATGACACAGTCACACCCACACAGGCTCACACAGAATGACACAGTCACACCCCACACAGGGTCACACACAGAGAATGACACAGTCACACCCCACACAGGCTCACACACCCAAGGCCACACACACTCCCTGGCACACGCACACGCACATGTACACACACACGCACACGCACATGTACACACACACGCACACGCACATGTACACACACACGCACACACACTGCTACCCCCTCCCTGGTTCATATCACTCCCCTCGGAGCCACACTTGGTCAGAGCCTCAGCTGCTCCTCTCTCAACACCTCCACAGAAGTCACGAGACGTCATGGGGACTGGCGTGGTGTCCCTGGGGTCCTGCTCGGGTCCTGCCCCAGCCCTCGGCTCTGCGATGGCGGCCGGGCGGGGTCAGGTGGGCGGGAGCCGGCTGGGCTGTCTGGCGTCTGCAGCGTGTGGGGAGCGCAGCGTGGCCAGGCGCCTTGAGGGGCTGGTGGGGGACGCGACCGGGCACAGCACAGGGCCCGCGGCTCAGTTTCCTCTCGTGGCTGAGAGTGCAACGGGCAGCGTGGCTCCTGGCCCTCTGCGGGTCCCACATGCTGGCTGCGGATTCTCGCTGGCTCCCCACACAGGGCTGCAAGAGCCCACGGTCACGCCGGTGCCCTCACACGGCCGGCAGCCCTCCGGTTCAGGACAGCTGGGCCTGTCCTGGGAGCTGCCGGGACCCCCAGCTCCTCCAGCCAGGGCCACTGCCTCGGTGTCTGGGCTTCTGGGGTGCTTTGCCACATGAGGGACGGTGCAGAGCGCCCCCAGCGCAGGTCCTGCCTTGGCTCCCCGCCTGCCCCGGGTCTGACGACCTCCTTTTCCGCCCGCAGGAGCTACGGAGAGCTCACTAACTGCACCTGCCTGGTGGCGGGAAAGCTGGGCTGCTTCTGGCCCAACACGGAAGTGGACAAGTTCTTCATCGCTGTCCACCAGCGCTACTTCCGGGGCTGCCCCGTCTCCGGCAGGGCCGTGCGGGACCCGCCCCGCAGCGTCCTCTGCCCCTTCATCGTGGTCCCCATCCTGGTGACGCTGCTGGTGACGGCGCTGGTGGTCTGGAGGAGCAAGCACACGGAGGGCATCGTGTAGGGGCGGCCTGGGCACGACGGGGAGGGCGGGCCGGGCGGCGATGGCCCAGCAGGCCTGAGTCCCCTGTTCTAGCCAAGAAGAGCTGGCAGGACGTCCTGGCAGGCGTGGCTCCGGCGTCCGCCTTGCAGCACCCCGGCTGGTTCACCTCTGGGAAGGGCCCAGCCCCCACCCCCCACAGCATGCGAGACTGCCCACCCGCAGAGGCGTTTGTGGACGAGTAGTGTGTGAATAAAACGTTGTTGTTCGTGAAATTGGGCAGCGTCGTTGCTTCTGGGGCGTCTGTCACTGCGAGTGGAAGGGAGGAGGAGCCGAGCCCCTGCAGGTCCCGTCCTCCGGCAGGACCCGCAGGGCGCTGAGTGCTCTGAAGCTGCTCCCACGGGGTCGGGCACCCCCACCGTCCCCACTGTCTGGAGCCACCGGCTCAGGGCACCGAGGGCCGGCCTGGCAGCCCGCGGGGGCAGGTGCTCTTCCCTGTCTGTCCCCAGCTCAGTCCTCTGCACCTCATGCCCCGCCCCGTGATTGCTGCCACTCCCCCCACCCGCACTGCTTCCTGAGCCCCCGCTTGTAGCCGGGCTTCAGAAGGTTCTGGATCCCCAAAGGGAAACCCCCCAGGTGCTTCCGGATGTCCTCTGAGTTCAGACCCCTCCTCAGGCCCCTGCAGCCCCCAGGACCAGTCCCTTCTCCAGACAACTGGCCAGGTGTCCACTCAGCCAGGGGCCAGCCCCCTCCGGACTCGGCAGCCCGGTGCCAGGTGCCATGAGCTTGCACACGACTGTTCTGCTTTTGCACACACGGCCACGCGGGGTCACCCGCCACCCAGCCCCGGCCAGACGCCCCCACGCCCTCGGGGACGGCCCTGGTGACTGCCAGGGAGGGTGTCGCCCTGCCCTCACGCCCTCCAGCAGCTACCCCGCAAGAGCGTGCCCCCCACGGGCAGCCCGCCACCCCCCCCCCCAGTGCGGACGGGCAGCAGAGTCTGCGGGGGCACCGCCGGCCTAGCCGACCTGGGGTCCCCTCTGGGCGGAACCGCGTGGTGTGGGCGGTTTCCCCGCGACAAGCCCTACACCGCGTCAGGGGAGGGTTTGCCGGTCTGAGGGGCTGGCCCGTCTCCATCCCGCTGGGAACCCCGGGGATTCCAGCGTCCACGTCCAGGTCTCAGCCTGGGGTCCTCGGTGAGGGTCTGGTCAGACTGCCGTGCCAGGCCCAGGGTCCTTCGCTTCTACAGTGTGACCACCAGCAAGTGGAGAAGCACAGGGTCCCCACAGGCTGGCGGCTCTTAGTCATTGGGAAATAAGCACGACAAGAAGAAGAGCAAAGCGTTTGCGGTGAGCCAGGACCGGTGCTACCCACCCGTGCTCACAAAACTCCCCGAGCAGCCCCGTGGGGAGGTCCCGTCACTGTCCCCCCATTTTGCAGAAGGGGAAAAGCAAGTTCAGGTCACTTGCCCGAGCTACCTGAAGAATCCTTCTGGCAAATGAAATTCCCCGAGGAGCCTCAATGCACAGGGCAGAGGAAGGCCGAGGAGGCCTGGAATGCCGCCTCCGCTCTCTCCACCTCACCCCCACCCCTGCCCCGGCCGAACTGGAAGGCCAGGCCGTGCCACGAGTCACCATCTGACCTTTCCTGAGAGGCCCCATCAGGTGAGACAGGAGAAGTGGGGGCCTGGGGCAGCTCCTGGGTGACCTTGACCCGGGGAGGGGCCCTCCAGCCTCCCTGGGGGCCAGGCCGAGGCCAGGTGGCTGGGCAGGCCTGGGAGCTTCAGAGGGGACCCTCCCAGGGGACGTGGGGAAAGAGTAATCCACTGGGAATTGCCCCCAGAGCAGAACCTGTGGGGAAGCGGCCCACAGGGCCACGAAGCCGGTATCTTCAGCGAACACCTACGGAACTAATTACAGGAGTCTAACGAGGCCAGGCCGGGGCTGTCCTCTTACCTGTGGGCACCTGTCCCCTTTGCTCTCAGTTGACAGTATTTATTAAGACACTGTCTGGCTGCTCTCTGCCACCCCCGCCTGGGGAGATCTCGCCCCTGGGCCCCCAGCCAGGCCTCCCTCCCTCGCGTCCTTTGCTAGGCCCTGGGTCGTGCCTGCGGCACTGCTGTGCCCATCGCAGGGCTGTGAGCGCTGGAAGGAAACGTGAGGACCCACTGCATCCCCTGCTGCTCCCGGAGGAAGCTGGGGAGGCCCCGAGAGCCCCAGCCACTGTCCTGAGGTCACACCACCACTGGCAGAGCCCCAGGGCCTGGCTCCTGGAGCACCCCCCACAATCCGGGCCCACATGGGGCTGCGGAGTCCCAGTGCTGCACCCAGGGCTGAGCAGCACACGAGGAACACTTCTGGAATCGGCTCTGGAGCTGCGGCATCTTTAAGGACAAGGCCCCCAGCTTCCCCCAAGCTTTGCCCGCCTGAGGTGTGTGTGCGTGTGCATGTGTGTATGTGTGTGCATGTGTGCATGGTGTGTGTGCATGTGCGTGTGCACATGTGTGCATGTATGTATGGTGTGTGCGTGTGTACATGCATGTGTGTGCATGGTGTGTGTGCGTGTGTGCATGGTGTGTGCGTATGTGTGCATGTGTGTGCACACGTGCAGAAACAGCAACATTCAAATAGGAGTAGTCCCTCCAATGTTATTGCATTATGGGATGGTCCCAGCATGGGTTTTCATTGATTAAAGGTATGTCTGCTTTGCTTCTGCTCGGGCATGGGGTGGGTTATACTTTCTGGAAGTGACTCTCCTGCCACTCTCTTTTCTAAGTGGCCACTCACATCTGCTGTACCACGGACCTCAGCTTAGGTATAGACGGGTTCCAGTTTGGATTAAGGAGAGTCACCTTTTCCAGCACGCAGGGACACTTGTCCTTCACACCTCAGTGCCCATGGCCCTAAGGACCCTTGACCGTTAGAAGGACACAGACGGAGGGAAATTGGACACTAAGATTCAGAAGATGGTTTGAAATCAAAGAATGTGTTTTCAGAGCAGTCTAACCTAAAAGGTCTAATCTAACATTTTCACCCAACTTCAGGATGTCGGCTGCTCTGGAAAAACAACTATGTGCCTATATTTAAAACTTGGGAAAGTGTGTTTACTGGCATCAGATCCTTTGAAGAAATAAACCTGACAGAGAAGACCAGGCCATAGCCTCAGGGATGAGACCACGTCTTCCTCACTGTCTGCCTCCCCCACGCCCATCTCTCGGCCTCCATTTCCTCATCCACGAAATGCGGACATAATAGCATCTTCCTCAAAGGGTGTTATGTTAATTAAGTGAAATGGGTTAGTCTGGGTTTTCAGGAAGTAGATGCCAAGGTGGGATTGCAGGTGCAGGCAGGTGTGAGGGCACCTCCCGTTACATTTAGGAGCCGGGGAGGGAGGGCTGGGGGACCCGACCCAGTCTGCCATGTGGTCCCCGTTCAGCATAGCCATGGGGAAGTCCTTGTGCCAAAGCCGGCTGACAAAGGAGTGGGGTGGGTGGAGGAGCAGGCCTGCCTTCATCCCATCCCAACCCAGCCTCTGGGGACGGCCCGTGTGACATGTGGCCCCGTCATAAAGCCATGATGGATTTCAGAGCCAGCAGCCGGGGCCCTCGGTCAGCTCTGCTCCCTCTGCGGACTTACATGAAAATAGGGTGTTTGCAGATGTGACTAGCTAAGTTAAAATGAGATCACACTGGATGGGTGGCCCCCAATTCAAACCACTGGTGTCCTTCTAAGAAGAGAAAGCAGCTGAGATCGGAGTGACGCGGTGAAGACTCAAGAATGCCAAGGAATGTCAACCACCACGGAGGGCTGCGGGGAGCAAGGGAGGGTCCTCTCCTGGAGCTTCGGAGGGGCATGGTGTCCACAGGGTCACCTCACGAAATCACAGCACATACTAGGTGCTCCATGCTTTACAGACTGTCCAAACAGTGCGCAGTGTCATTACGTTTAAATTATCCAAGCTAATGGAAGAGATCAGGGTGATCACTAATTTTTGCTATTCAGATTTGACTTGCACGTGTGTGTTTGCAAGCACATTTGCGTATATGGGTACCTGATCTGGAAGTTTCCTTCAAGTGAAATAGTTCTGCTATGAAGGTTTAGGAGGAGCAAGAGAGCTTTCGGGATTCCCTCTTTCCTGTCAGGTCATTGGGTGAGGTCAGAGGTCATGCCAGCCATGGCTGGGACGCAGGCGAAGTGCTGCCCCAGCCGGGGTGTTCTGTCCAGGCAGGGCTCGTGGTCAAATATTTTGCTCATCACAGGGCGGAGGGCAAAGAACGGATGCCAGCAAATAAGGTGGCTAACGAGAGTGTGCTCGAAGGCACCGTCCTTCTTTGGCCTTCCCTGATGGGACAGGGACAGGGAGGCCCAGGGGGGAGCCTGGAGTTTCTGCCAAGCTAACTGGAAAAAACAAGGACAGTTTTAATTTGAAAAATAAGATTGACTAGCTGTATTTGTATCCTGAGCTGGAGAAATACTCCCTTCTCCCAAGCTTTGTCATGGAAATCTATAGAAAAAAAATCAGTTGTAAGTCAAAGAATCCCAAAAAGCAAGGAAAATGGGGAGTTTAACTTGGGAAGTGGAATTGGCCAAGCATGTTGCCGTCCCCAGACCTGCTGGCGTATGTGAGTTCCAGGGATAAAGCCATCCGGAGGCCGGGCTTCCTGCAAAGCAAGAGGCAGCTCTGAACCCAGGCAGCCCTCGAGGCAAGAACAGCCCTGTTGGATGTGCGGCCAGGCATGTGCAGGCAGCTGGGGAACGTGGGTACAAGGGAGGCGCTGCCTGGGTGTCACGCCTGGGAGGAGAAGTGTGTCCGTCCTGCTGGAGAAAAGACCCTGAGTCCCCTGGAAATGGAATCTGCCTGTCGTTCCTCAAAACTAAAAATGGGTCCTGTTTCCCTGCAGGACAAGTTAAAAATATGTTCCGAAAGGCTTAGCATGTTTATTCCCAGTGATCTCCCCTGTAGGAATTTATCCCAAGGACATCATTACAGACATGAAAAGGGACTTGCAGGGAAAGATCTTCACCCGCTGTAAAAGGGTGGAAAGAGCCTCAGAGCCCAAACTGGAGGACTGTTCAATTAGATTAAATCCAGATGACATGGAACCAAAGTCTCCTAAGACGAAGTACGTGGGAAAAGTTTCTCACAGTATAGAGTTAATTGGAAATGGCAGATTATGAAACAGGAAAGCGAGATGGTCTCCGAGTGTGTGTGTGTGTGTGTGTGTGTGTGTGGACACGTTCCCAGGCCACATGGACCTGCGGCAAGAGTGAATAATTCAGCTCACAGAAGTGGTATCCACACACTGCCGTTTGGATCTGGCAGCCACATCCCAACTGCCGGGTGTCACTTCCCGGTAACGGGTGGCCATTCGATGACATGGTTGGGAGTCCCGGCGTTAGACTCACCAGGTTCTGAGCCCTGACTAGGAGCCCTTCCCTGCTGTGTGACTTTGAGCAACGTCATCTCTCTGATAATCTTATGTGCAGGGGAAAGATGGCCTGCATGGGTCACCTGCCCTACCCCAAGGACAGTGTTTGATCCTCAAAGAGCAGGTAAGTGCTGGGGGATCCACGTGTCTCCAGGCGGGGGAGGGGGCGGCGACGGCACATCCACGAGAGCACGTCGCTGGCAGCTTTGACAGAGAGAGAGGAGAGAGGTTTTAAGACACTTTTCTCCATCTTGTGAACGTAGCTGCCCTTTGGTTCCTCTTAGAACAAATTTAAGAAAGACCTACAGTACTTTTCAAGGTCATTTTTGGCGATGAACTTGGATCTGACTTTGGTTTTTCCTCCCTGGGATTGTGCTGAGATGGGCCAGGAGGTGGCCCGTCTTCACCTGGGTCACAGGAATGTGCCGGGGCAGAGGCAGCGGCAGGCAGGCAGGGAAAGGGCAGCCCCAGGCAGTTTGTCGTGAGTCCCTCACAACCCTCCCTCCTCCCATCCACCCCAGGCACAGTCCTCGGGCCTGGGGACAGCCAAGCGGGGCTCCTCCCCGCAAGTGAATCCCCTTCACAGCAGACACACTGGCAGGAGTTGGGGCAAGCTTGGAACAAGAAAAGGTGTCCTCGAGTGTTTATAGCAGCACAGTTCACAATTGCAAAGATGTGGAAACAACCGAAGTGCCCATCAATACATGAGTGGATTAACAAAATGTGGTCTATGTATGCCATGGAGTACTATTCAGCTCTAAGAAACAACAGTGATATAGCATCTCTTGTATTTTCCTGGATACAGCTGAAACCCATTCTACTAAGTGAAGTATCCC
>VBSM01003186.1:5452562-5468392 GCA_008086735.1 Cheirogaleus medius
CCGCTCTGGGCTGGGCACGTATTCCTTCTCCTAAGATCAATTCTTAAGCTGCACGATTATATGGCAAGTCTGCTACAACGGACACTCCAGAGAGTCGCTGTGAAGAGAGCCCTCGGCGGTGTGTGGACATCACAGACGCTGTCAACCTTGGCCGTGGGGATTCGCTTTCGCAGGAGGACAGGGGGCCGTGGCGGCATGTGGGGGCAACGTTTCTGCTCCCAGCGAGCCCTGGCTCCACCGCACGGAGGGGGCAGGTGAGGCACAGGCAGCATGACCGCTGATGACACTACTAACAACAGGAAGCACTGAAGTGGCAACATCTGGGGACTCTCCTCCTCCCAGGGTCCAGCCCGTTCCGCACAGAGCAGTGCTGGCTTGGCCCTGGCCGTGGTGACAGAGTGCCACAGAGTGCCACAGACCATGGGATGCAACAGCAGAGAGTAATTCCTTCAGAGTTCTGGAAGCCGGAGTCTGAGATCAAAGTGTCTGCAAGTGGGTCCTGCTGATGGCTCTCGCCTCGGCCTGCAGGCGGCCGTCTTCTCCCTGTGTCCTCCCGTGGGCGTCCCTCTGTGCCCGTCTGAGCCCCAATCTCCTAATCTTATAAGGACACCAGTCCTTGGATTAGGGACCACCCTAATGACCTCCTCGAACTTTAGTCACCTCGGTATAAACGCTGTCTCCAAATACAGTCCCACTCTGAGGCACTGGGGCTTAGGGCTTCACCATGTAAATTTGGGGACAGGGGACACGACTCAGCCCATAACAAGAGCCCACTTCCTGCAGCCGTCAGAGTGCCGCTGGGGTGGGCAGCTGGCTTTTCCAGTTGGCCCATTGCAGGCGACTCGGGCTAAAGCGGTGTAAGTCACCGTGAAAATCAGTGGGAAACAGCATCGTGGCAATTGCTATGGAAACATCATACGATTGGATGAAATCCTGCTTTTCATCGATGCATGTCATCACACGTTCTGTTTTTTGTTTTGTTTTTTTTTTTGAGACAGAATCTCGCTCTGCCGTTCCAGGTAGAGTGCAGTGGCATCATCATAGCTCACAGCTACCTTGAACTCCTGGGCTCAAGCGATCCTCCCGCCTCAGCCTCCCGAGTAGCTGGGACTATAGGTGCGCACCACCACGCCTAGCTAATTTTTTCTGTTTTTGGTAGAGATGGGGTCACATTCTTGCTCAGGCTGGTCTCAAACTCCTGGCCTCAAGCGATCCTCCCGCCAAGGCCTCCCAGAGTGCTAGGATTATAGGCGTGAGCCACCGCGCCCAGCCTCTTTCTTTCTTTATTTTAATGTCATCTCACCTTGCAGATATCACACATTCTTGATGGGGGGAAATTGAGACTTAATTAGGGAGCCGGGGGCATGGGGGGCAAGAAGGCCTCAGGGGAGGTTCCCAGGGGATCCCTGAGCCCGTGCACGTTCAGGGCATTGGCAGTTGGCAGCACGGCTTTTCGTCTTGTTCTCTGACAAATGGATGGCTCTCCTCTCCCCTGATGCCTGTGTTCCCCGCAGGATGTTTGTGTGTGTGTGTGTGTGTGGGGGGCGGGGTGTCCAGAAAGGAACAAAGAAATGAAGGGCTGAGAAAAGAGAAGAAAGAAGAAACAGCTATTTTTCTTGAGTTAATGGGCCAAGCATCTGGACAGCAGGGACAAGAGGACGAATGTAAGAGAAAGTTGGAGAGAGGCGCCGGCGGAATCAGTCTGCTGCGCGCAGTGGGGAGGGTGCGGGGAACGCAGCCTGGGCCTGCATCCCAGGGGCAAGAGAGGGGGGTGGGGTGGGCGGCACAGGGAGAGGTCACGGGAGGAGGGGGGGTTGTGCAGCCACTATGAAGCCTTCTGCCACTGACTTCTGTTCTCCTCATCTTCACCACTCCGGAGGTTACGTCCATTTTGCAGGTGAGGAGACTGAGGCACAGACAGGTGAGATCATATGCCCGGGTGTCCCTGAGTATGGGTGCTGGAGCCAGGACTTGAAGCCGGGTCTCTCGGACTCCACGGCCCCCAGATCTCTCACGAGCCTGCGCTGCCTGCCTTGGCACAGGACGGTGCAGGACAATCAGAAACGGGGCTCCCAGGAGAGACCGTCTGCCTCCAGCTGTGTGCGCATTCAGGTGAGTCACAGCTGGGTGCCGGCAACTCTGGGAACTCTAAGTCCAGGTGGGCTGCCCTTGAAGGACTCGTGCCTGCTCCTGCCCAACCCCCCGCCCCCAGCCACTTCTGCCCTGGGGAAGTGCCCAACACAGCAGCTCCCGCACCCATCTCTGCCTGGAGGGGCCCGACGCAGGGATCCCCACGAGTTGCTCCGGTTCTCCCTCCGGGTGCAGGGACGGCTCTAAGTCCGACCTGGGAGAAGCAACTGGGCAGTCACCTGTTTCTTCCACTCCCCTTCTCGGCTCAGCTGAGCGTACTGAAAGGAGAGTACCGCATACAAGTCTCACCTGTGTGTGCTGGGCGTGGACTCCCGCCTCGGCCTCCCGTGCTCCAGGAAGGGTGAGTAGCTCGGCCCCCAAGACCAGAACGAGCAAAGTCCCACGGTTGAGGGGGGACTCTGTGTGTCCCCAAGGGCACAGCGCAGTCTCCAGCCCAATGCCGTGGCGACCCTGCGGGCAGAGCCCCCTCCACAGCCCCTGCAGACCCTGGCTGTCACACCCCAGAGCCCCTCACCCGACCCTGCTGCCAAGGGGACCGCCCTTCCTTCTTCCCAACCCCTCAATTTTTAATTTTTTAAAATGATTTCCAAAGCTGGTACCAAGAGAACGGTGAATCCCTGTTGATGGGTTTGGAGGGGACTTTCCGAGTTCACAGTTTCCATAGCTTTAAAAAGATCATTGCCTTCCGGTTTTCAAGGGTCCCGGCCCCTTGGAAGAGCCAGGAGCTGCCCGGGCTGTCTCTTCCCTGCCCCTTTGTTGGCCCGGAAGACACCTGGGGACACCTGGCTGCCCAGGCTCTTCGAGGGTGGTGGGGGCTCCACTTGGCTGGCGGGAGGGCAGGGAGCTCTGGAAGGAAAACTGGGGTGTGCGTGCGGCTCAGCCTGTCTCCAGAGCTGCGGGCAGCGGCCGCGGGCACGGGAGGACACAGTGCGCGGGCGCCTGGCCACCGCCAGGGGCGCACGCGGGTCGGAGGTGAGACTGTCACGGCGTGGCCACCAGCCAAGCCAGGGAGCCCTGACCTCTTGCTACTTCCTCCCCTTTCTTCTCTTTTCTTTTCCTTTTTCTTAAGGAAAAGCACATTTACATAGATAGTGCAGAATGACCAAAGAACTTCTAGTGCTTAAAACAGTGCCTAGCACGTGCCAGGTGTTCAAAAAGGATTTATCGAATTCATTAACTGTGATTAATAAATCATAAATCAATGCACCACACTTCGTTAGCCGATCCTCTGTTGTTAGACATTTAACCTGTGAGCAATTTCCCCCTATTTCTTGTCATGCCAAGTGGTATTTAAAATACCAAATGGTATTTAAAAACAACTTCTTCTGTTACAGAAGTACTATGTCAAACATACAGGTAAACAAACAAAAAGCCTTAATTCCTACCACTCAGATAATCTTTAATATATATTTTGGCATATAGCCTTCCAAACTTTATGCTTAGGTACATAGATGATAGATAGATACTTAAACAACAACAAAAAAATGAGCTCATACTGTTTTATAAATGACTTTTTCAATTTTAAAAATATCATATTTTTACAGATGACTACATAGTTTTTATAAGCTTCTAAGGGCAAGGATTCTGTCTGTTTTGTTTATTGCTATTTATAAATCACTCTCTGATGTGCACTTCCTTAAAACAAATGTTTAGAAACAGAATATTTGGGCCAAAGGGATCCTTAAGCTTTGTGTAAATATTGCCAGGTCCCTTGCGAATATTTGCACCGCCTCCGCTCGCCGGCATCGATCCCAGTTTCTGTTAATCTAAGGGGCCCTGAGTAGCCAAAAGAATTAAAAAAGAACAAATTCGGAGGACTCACGCTTCCTGATTTCAACACTCACTACAAAGATACAGTAACAAGACAGTGTGGTACAGGCATACGAGTAGATATATAGATCAGTAGAATAGACTTGAGAGTCCAGAGATAAACCCATGCGTCTATGGTCAGTTGACTTCCAACCAGCATGCCAAGACCATTCGATGGGGAAAGAATAGTGTTCTCAACAAAGGTCTCTGGGATAACTGGGCACACATGCAAAAGAATGTGTATTCTGTCTCAGGCCACATGTGAAAATTAAGATGGATCAAAGGCCTAAATGTAAATAAAACTCTTAGAAGGAAACGTGGGCGTAAATCTTCACGACCTTGGATCAGGCAATAGTTTCTTAAATATGACACCAAAAGCACAAGCAATAAAAGGGAAAAATAAATAAATTGGACCTCATCAAAATTTAAAACTTTTTTTTGCACGAAAGGACTCTAAGAAAGTACAAACACAATTCACAGGTTAGGAGAAAATATTTGCAGATTACATATCTGATAAGGGACTCATACCCAGAATATATAAAAAAATTCTTACAATTTAACAATAAAGAGACAAATAATCCAATTAAAATGGGCGAAAGATTTCAGTAAATTTTTCTTCAGAAAAGATACACAAGTGGTCAATAAGAATGTGAAGAAATGCTCAACATCATTGGCTATGAGGGAAATGCAAGTCAAAACCACAATGGACTACCACTTCACACCCACCCGGATGGCTATCCTAAAAACTAAAACAAAAACAGAAAATGGCTCGTGCTGGCGTGGATGTGGATAAATTGGAACCCTTGGGTTTGCTAGTGGGACTGTATAATGGTTTGGCACTTCCTCAAAACGTTCAGCATAGAATTGCCGTATGACTCAGCAACCCCTACCCAAGAGAACTGAAAACATATGTCCATGCAAAAATGTATACATGAATGCTCATAGCAGTGTTACTTATAGTAGCCCCAAAGGGAAACAACCCAAATGTCCATCAGGGATAAACAAGGCGTGGTCTGTCCATACAGTGGAGTATTATTCATTCACAAAAAGGAACAAAGCACTGATCCACACTGTAACACCATGAACCAGAGGCATTATGCTCAGTGAGAGAAGCCAGACACAAAACACCACATATAGGCCAGGCGCGGTGGTTCACGCCTATAATCCTAGCACTCTGGAAGGCCGAGATGGGAGGATCGCTGGAGGTCAGGAGTTCGAAACCAGCCTGAGCAAGAGCGAGACCCTGTCTCTACTAAAAATAGAAAGACATTAATTGGCCAACTAAAAATATATAGAAAAAATTAGCCGGGCATGGTGGCACATGCCTGTAGTCCCAGCTACTCGGGAGGCTGAGGCAGAAGGATTGCTTGAGCCCAGGAGTTTGAGGTTGTTGTGAGCTAGGCTAACGCCACGGCACCCTAGCTCGGGCAACAGAGTGAGACTCTTTAAAAAAAAAAAAAAAAAAGACCACATAAGGTACGATCCTGTTTGCAAGAAATATCCAGAAGAGGCAAATCCATTGAGTCAGAAAGTAGATTAATGGTTGCCAGGGGCTGGTGGGACGGGGAGGGGGAGTGACTGCTAGCAGATACCGGTTTCTTTTGAGGGTGATGATGGAAATGTTCTAGCATTAGATAGCGGTGATGGCGGCACAATAGTGGGAATATGCTAAAAACAACTGAATGGGATACTCTAAAATGGTGACATTTATGTTAAGTGAATTATACCTCAATTTTAAAAACTGAGGGGAAAAGTCTAATTTTACAGGGAGAAACCTGGCAAACACTAGCTCAGCCAGATGATGGTGGCTTTGACACCATCAGTGGTGAGTCTTGTTGAGAGTGTGTATTTTTCTTTCTTTCCTTCTTTCTTTTGTTAGACAGGGTCTCACTGTGTCACCCAGGCTTGAGTGCAGTGGCCCCTGGCGAGCTCACCACAACCTCACACTCCTGGCCTCAAGCCACCCTCCTGCCTCAGCCTCCCAAGTAGCTGGGACTACAGGTGTGCACCACCACACCTGGCTAATTTTTCTATTTTTTGTATAGATGGGGTCTCCCTCTTGCTCAGGTTGGTCTCCAACTCCTGACCTCAAGCGATCCTCCCGCCTCGGCCTCCCAGAGTGCTGGGATTACAGGTGTGAGCCACCGCACACGGCCAGCGTGTGTATTCTTACCGTGATGCGTTGAGAACAGCGCTTCACCTCTGTGGTCTTCTTCCCAAAAAACTATAACCTCCGTCTGACCATGAGAAAAACATCAGACAACTTCAAATTGAAGACATTCTACAAAATATAGGACCAGCGCTCTTCAAAACTGTCAGGGTCATCAAAAACAAGCAAAGTCTGAAAAACTGCCACAGCCGGGAGGAACCTAATGAGGCATGACGATTAGATGCCATACGATAGCCAGATGGGATCCTGAATATAAAAAGGACATTAGGGGAAAAACTAAGGAAATTGGAACAAAGTATAAACTTTAATAATAATGTGTATCAATATCGGTTCATTAATTTTGACAAATATGTCAAATTAACATAAAATGTAAACAACAGGGTTGACGGCGTGGGGTATATGGGAGCTCTTTGTGCTCTCTTTGCAATTGTTCTGCAAATCTAAAACCATTCTAAAATAAAAGCATTATTTTACAAAGATAAAAGCAGTGACTGTCCCTGTCCCATCAGTTTGGTGAGTCAGTGTCCCCTGCAGACTGTGGGATGACAATATCCAACACTGCAATTCAGAAGCAGCACAGAGAGGATCGCGGAGGCGGCCCATAAGAGAGTGATTTGAATATCAAAGGTTTCAGTGAGGCCCTGGAGAAAACCGATGAAGCGCTTTTGCAATCACGCCAGGCAGGATTTCATATTGTGCTGTCCGTCCTCATGGCTGCTGAAACCCGATCAATACTTGATGGATTCTTCCCCTCGCCTCTGTTTTTTTAGAGACAGGGTCTCGCTCTGTCGCCCAGGCTGGAGTTCAGTGGCCCGATCGCAGCTCACTGCAGCCTGGAACACCTGAGCTCAAATGATTCTCCCACCTCACTCCAGCCTCCTGAGTAGCTGGGGTGCCGGGCTAATTTCTTTTTTCTTTTGTAGAGACAGGGTCTCACCATGTTGCCCAGTCCAGTTTTGAACTCCTGGCCTCAAGTGATCGTCCCACAAAGTGCTGGGGTTACAGGCATGAGCCGCCGCACTCGGCCTTGATGGTTTGTTTGTTCTAGAATGGGCAGGTGGCACCATCCCCAGGAAGATGATGGGTACTGGCCCCTGTGACAGCCTCGCAGCCTGGGTCACTTAACCACTTCGGTGCCGCGCTCACTGGCCGCGAAACCTTGCCCACAGCCAGCACTCACAGTCCGCAAGGTAGTCTGTGCTGTGCGTTGACGACGAATCCATTTTGCTCTTGTGTGATGAGGAAAGCTTTAAAGCACTGAAAGCTTGTTTTACTTTACAGGCAGCTTTAGGAAAATAACTATAATAACTCCTACTAAGGACTTGTTAAAAGGTCACAGATTCGTAGTAACTTATTAGCTGAACGTACACACTGCAACTGCAGAGATAAAAGCAAAAGCTTTTGGCTGTCGGCTAAAGTTGACACTCAGCTGTGCGCCTTCATATCACGGCCGTCGGCTAAAGTCTATGCTCGCGTTCATCTGTGGCTGTCAGCTAAAGTCGACGATGGTACCAAAGTGGTTAAAGCCACCCTGTGCTCTTCCTAGGAGGAATTAGAAGGGACGCCAGGGCCCCAAGCCCCCAGTGCTAAAAGATGGCTCCAGACTCTAAATGCAAAGCCATGGCGTGGGCGGGAACGCTGTAAGGGCCTTCTCTGTCTCACCCTGGGGGTACTCACAGTTACAGGTGTGCACCCCACACCTGATCCCGCAGGGGCTGGGGCAGGGAAGGGGCCGGATGTGGGTTGGGGCGGGCGGGCAGGCAGGGACAGGGCAGTCCCTCTCTCGTAAGTAGCAAGCAGATCCATGTCTCGTGGGGAGAATCAGCTCTGGCGCGGCCTGATTCTGTGCTTCGGGAAATCCACTATAACCAGCCTTTGGTCACAAACCCCCAAAGCTGCTCCCACAAGTCTTCTCAGGGCAAACTAGGACTTTGACGCGGCCAGCAGGAGACTTTGGGGTCCTGGGGTACGCCAGGCTGGGGCCTAGCTGAGCCGGGCTGAGCTCTCTTGCTCTCCTCTGTCCCCACGGGAGGGGAGGGGAGGTGGCTTTGGCTGTGCACAAACTGAGGCAGTCTTGGCCTTGTGCCGTGGCTTGTTCTGGGGGTCATTCCGAGTGTCTTGCGGGGGCGGGTGAGGCAGGGAACGTGAGGCCACACAGCAGACGGCCGTGCAGCCACTGACAAGACAATCTCTAAATACAGGTAGGGAATTACCTCCACGACATTCTATTAAGTGAAAAGAACATAAAAACGTGATCCCATTTGTCCACTGAAAATTTCTAGCAGGTCAAACCAGAAACTTAGCATTGGCTGCTGCACGGGAAAGTCCCTGGGGCACTGGGTTAGGAAGGGAATCGGTGAATTTGTGTGCCCTCCTAAAGTGTTGAATTTTCACACTTTCGTTTGCGTATTATGTAACATATCATTTATTACATTATAATATTTTAAATCGAACCTCACCAGACTGGGTCAAAAAGTTAAAATAACAGCAAAAACAACAACCACCCTTTTCATACCAATTCATTGTACTAGAATGTTCCAAGCAAATATCCTCTTCCACAAGCCAGGATCCAGCCCTGCTGCCTCCTTTGCTCCTGCTGCTGGTGGCCCACGGGGACTTCACCTGCCACAGTCTCCATCCTCCACCAACATCCACAACCACCCCAGGTACACGCATAATCGCATGTTCACCACCTGCGGCCGAGTCCCCTAATTTCCCTTCTACCCGCACTGTGTTCCCAAGACCCTCTGTGTTAGCTCTGCAAACTCAGTGGTTCAAAAGGACACACATTTCTTATGTGGTCAGAAGTCCAGGCACTGCCCCGCTGCGTCCTCTGAGACCGCAGACTCACCAGGCTGTCACCCCGGTGTCGGCCAGGCCCTCGTCCTGCTCTGGAGGCTCAGCCAGGGAAGCCCGTTCGGGTCGCTGACGGGCCTCGTCTTCTTCCAGCTGTGTGGCTGGGGCCCTGTCTTTGCTGGCCGTTGGCACAAGGTCCCCTCAGGTCCTTGCTGGTGGTTCTCTGCTAGGTGAACTCCCGCAACACGGACCGCGCCACACGATGCCGGCAGGGAGACCGTCTAGCGTGTGCGTAAGACAGAGCCTTGTGCGTGCGTGTCCGTCGTCGCACGGTCGGGGCTGCCATCGCATCACCTTTGCGTGTCCGGCTGGTTGTGAGCAAGCCACAGGCCCCACCCACACTCAAGGCGGGGATATTCTGGGGGCTGCCCACGGGTCTGTCTGCCACGCCCTGAGACTTTCGAGCTCGGGGAACAGGTGTGGGGCGCCACACTGCGGGACCAGAGGAACCCTGCAGGGTCGTGCCCTGGCAGGCTCTCAGAAGCACAGTGGCCGACCCAAAAGGCGAAAGGCTGCACCCTAGCCAAGGCTTTTGCATGGATCACTGTGTGCGGTGTCAGTGGTGGCCCTGACTGGTGCAGATGCACCTGCGCAACTTTCCACGGCAGCCCTGAACCCCACCGGCGGATGAGAGGCTTCCTCAGAGCGTTACCTCCCCGAGGATCAGTATCTGGTCAGGCTCCAGTTCCACAGACGGACCATATGTCTGTGCAGCTGAGTTTACTTCACACTACACCCTCTTTCCCAGCGATTTCTTGACTTTTCCGTTCCTCAAACACATCCATAGCTTGAAATATTTTCTCTGGAACTTTTGGCTCTGTTTTTACCCTAGGCAATTCGAATCTCACAGCTTCGGGGAGTTTATTTTCCGACACTGCTGAGTGGGTCTCTAGAAACGAAGCATCAAAGTCAGCAGGAGGGTCGAGTGAGGGTCCTGTTTCTTCCAGAGCAATGATGGTCACAGTTGTCACATGGTGGGGACAGCCCACCCCCCACAATGCATCTCAGTTGCAATGTCACAACTAGAGGTTTTGTACACACTCCAGACAAGTAAATCAGTTCCCAGGTGTCTTTAGCACAGCCCAAGATTATTCTTTAATTAACAATAAACATATCAATAGAAGGTGTAGAATTTCAGAATAGCATCACTGAGTTTGTATCAGGACCCATTTACCAAGATAAACCACGTTCTGAACCTTAAAAACACCTTTCGTACCACATAGAAATCTCTAAGACATACATCAGGGACCACACGTTTTTGGGCAAATTGCACATTATTTAAATCATCATAACTACAGTGAAAAATGAGAAAACTCGTGAGCGGTCCTTAACAGATGATGCGCGAAACAGGAGAAAACTCGTGAGCGGTCCTTAAGGTGTTAAAACAGGTCTCAAAACGTTTTTAAAGAATTCAAGTCATGCGAAGTATGTTCTCTAACCACAGTGGAGTTATATGATAAATCAAAAAGATTTCTGGAAAATCCCCAAATGTTTGGAAACTGAATAACACACTTCTAAATAACCCATGGGTCAATCAAAATTGAAATGAGGCCGGGCGCAGTGGCTCACGCCTGTAATCCTAGCAGTCTGGGAGGCCAAGGTGGGAGGATCGCTTGAGCTCAGGAATTGAAGACCGGCCTGAGCAAGAACAAGCCCCCGACTTTAATAAAAATAGAAAAATTAGCTGGGCATTGTGGCGTGCACCTGTAATCCCAGCTACCTAGTCCCAGCTACTCGGGAGGCTGAGGCAGGAGGATCGCCTGAGCCCAGGAGTTTGAGTTTGCAGTGAGCTACGATGGCTGTACTCTACACCTGGGGACTGACTCTGTCTCAAAAAAAAAAAGGAGGAAATACTTTGAACCGAATAAAAATGAAACCAACATATCAAAATTTGTGGGATGCTCCTAAAGCAGGACTTGGGGGAGATTTACAGCCTATAGTATAAGTGTATAATAAATGCCCATGTTAGAAAAGAAGAAAGGTCTCAAATCAATGACCACCTAAAGAAACTAACAAAAGAGCACAGAGGCATCTCAGCCCAGGTGTGTAAAGCCCAGGTGTGATCCCGCACCCGGCTCCTCCTGCTGCCTTCCCTGCCCTGCCCGCCCTTCTCCACTCTGCTTATGCGCACAGCTGAGAGTGCAGCTCACTTCCCTTCCACCCCTCTCCAGCCCGTCAGTCAAGCCTGCCCGTCCCTCTGCCTTCCAAGGCGGGCCAGAATCTGATCATTTCTCACCCAAGGTACCTACATACCCACAGTCACCCCCACTTTAGTCTCCCCACGTCTTTCCTTCCTCCCTTCCTTCGTTCCTTCCTTCCTTCCTTCCTTCTTTCCTTCCTTCCTTCCTTCCTTCCTTCCTTCCTTCCTTCTTTCCTCCCTCCCTCCTCCCTTCCTCCCTTCCTCCTTTCCTCCCTTCCTCCCTCCCTCTTTCCCTCCCTCCTTTCCTCCCTCCTCCCTCCCTCCCTCCTCCCTCCTTTCCTCCTCCCTCCTTTCCTCCTTCCCTCCTTTCCTTCCTTCCTTCCTTCCTTCCTTCCCAGCAGTCAGAGTGATCCTTTAAAAACAGAAGCCAGATCTCGCCCCCTCTGCTCAGGTGCCACCGCTAGCTCCCATTCCCCTCAGAGTGAAAGCCCAAATCCCCGCAATGGCCTACAGGGCTCTACTTGGTCTGGCTTCTGTGTCCGCTGTGACCTGGTCCCACCCGCTGCCTGCCCCTCCTGCACCACTGCGGCCGGCCGGCCACCTGGCTGTCCTCAGGTGAGCCCAGCACGCCCCGCAGGGCCTCTGCCCTGCAGCCATCATTCTCGGACGCTCCTCCCTCTCTTCACCCTCCTCGGGGCTGTGCCCAGAGTGCGGCCCTGCCTGGCCATGCGGCCGGCCCTCGGCCTGTGTCCTTCTCCGGCAAGGGCTTGCTCCTTGTCACCGGCCGCCGCCTCTAGAATCTGAGCCCCACAAGATCAGGGGTTCGGTTTCTTTGCTCTCTGCTCAGAGCCCCCCATAGCCTGGAGCAGAAGCCGGGTGTTGTTTGTGCTCGATAAATAGGTTTTGAATGGGTGAATAAATGTAACATCATTTTAAATTTTGTTTTAAAAAATATTTTCTTCCCCCTTTTTTGATAAAAAGATATGTCATCATTCTTTATTTTTTTTTTAACAGAATCAAGAGATTAACAAACATAGGTTTCCCAAAAGAAGAACACATTTATACAATGAGACCAGCTACAGAGTTTACTGCCATTAACTGTCTAAAAACAGGGCATAGAAATGAGGAAGTACCAGGTATTTGCGAATTACAAGTTGGGGTTATTTTCTCTTCATTTTGGTGCTTTTGTTTTTCCTGTTATGAATTTTCAGACATAAAGTGTTAGGTTGGGGACTCACATCGCGGGCTGAAAAAGAATTCTCACACAACGGTTAAAATAGTTTTAAAGAAAGAAAGTTCATTTTACTTCCCAAAGGTGGGAAGGGCATGACACAAGAGGAAGAAAGAAGTTGACAGTGAGGGTCAGGGATTTGGGGATCTTATTAGGGGGCAAAGAAAAAGAAAATTGCCCTATTCCTGTACGTGTGTGCGGCAGTATCTGAATTATTAGCTCATAGCCCCATGGCAAACGACTTTATTAACTAGAGTACAACACTCGTGTGCAGCTCCTCTGACTTTAGACTCACAGATGCCACTCATTTCCAGAGTTTCTTAGGTCAGCACCCCCCATCCCCTTCAGCGACGTCGCTGCATACATTTGTAATACAGTTACATTCTCTTGTCACAGTCTGGATTTCTTCCCGGGATCCCTGAACTCCTAAGTGGTTACGTCCATAGGAAAATAATAGACTTTTGGATATGAACAGGTATCTTACAATCTTGCTACAAACACTGATTTATTCTAGGAGTTTTTTAGTCAATTCTTTGGGATTTTCTACATAGACAATCATGTTGTCTAGGAACAAAGAAAAGTTTGCTTCTTACCTTCAAATATGTGTACATTTTATTTCCTTGTCTTGTCTTATTGCATTTTCTAGGACTTCTGGTGTGATGTTGAATAGCAGTGGCAAAAGGGACATCCTTGCCTTTTTTCCAATCTTAGAAGGAAAGCATTCAAATTCTCATCATTAAATATGATGTTAGTTGTAGGTGTTTTGTAGATTTTTTTAAAATCAAGTGTAGGAAGTTCCCCTTGTTTCTAGTTTACTGAGTGTCTTTATCATGAATGGGCAACGGATTTTGTCAAATGCTTTTTCAGCATAAGTGAATATGATCGTATGATTTCTTTAGCCTGTTGATAGGATGGATCACATTAATTGATTTTTTTTTTTTTTTTTTTTTTTTTTTTTTTTTTTTTTTTTTTTTTTTTTTTGAGACAAGGTCTAACTCTGTCGCCCAGGCTAGAGTTCAGTGGCATCATCACAGCTCACAGCAACCTCAAACTCCTGGGCTCAAGCGATCCTCCTGCCTCAGCCTCCCGAGTAGCTGCTCAATGTGCCAAAGTGCCATACTTTGGGGTATCCTTTTCTGAGCCCCAACATAGCCCTCTTTAGATCATCTCTTTCTCCTTGTTTGAGTTTTGGTAGTTTATGTCTTTCAAGGAATTGATCCAGTTCATCTACGTTATCAAATCTGTGGACATACAGTTTTCATAAAGTCCTTTATTTTCCTTTAATATCCACAGGATCAGTGGTAATCGCCTCTCCTACATTTCCAATATTGGTCATTTGTGTCTTCTTTCTTATTTTCTTGGTTAGCCTGGCTAGAGGTTTACCAATTTTATCTGTTTTCTTTTTAGAGACAAGTATCACTCTGTCGTCCAAGCTGGACTGCAGCGGCATCATCGTAGCTCACTCAAACTCCTGGACTCAAGCTATGCTCCTGCCTCAGCCTCCCCAGTAGCTGGGACTGCAGGCACGTACCACCACACCGGGCTAATTTTTAATTTTTTTCTTGTAGAGACTGGTCTCACTATGCTGCCCAGGCTGATCTCAAACTCCTGGTCTCAAGCAATCCTCCTGCCTCAGCCCAAAGTGCTGGGATTATAGGCGTGAGCCACTGTACCAGCCCAAGTCGGGAGAAATAAAGACACGTCTTTTGAGCTGGTTTTACAGGGAAGAGGTCAAATAATGATTAAGTCTTTTGTGAATGAGGTCTGTTCTCCCTCTGGTGCTGGGAATGTGCGCCGCATTTTTATGGAAATAAAGATCAGCCCAGTGGGAAAAGCAAAGATTTATTGACTCAGAGCTTGCTGTGGCTGGGACGCAGCCACCCTCACTGAGGAGAGGCAGGCAGGGGCGCCGGGAAGCTGCGGGGAGGCCGGGCCACGAGTGGGGGTGCCGTCTCAGGAGCTGCTGGGCTCGCCACAGGGGGGGCCCCGTGATTGGCTGTGGGAGTGTAATGGCTTTCTCTGGCTGGTCCTAAGCTGGAAGTGGGGACAAAACTTAGGGAAACTGTCCGCTATTAATCAAGTCTGGGCCATTTGGGGCTAATGGGGCCGATCTGACCTCCTACAAATCCGACTTGCAGCAGCTTCCTTCTGCGGCTGGCTGCTGCGGGCTGTGGCCGCAGTGCTAGCCTGCGCACGGCCTGGCCTTGTCCGTGTATTTGGCCTCTCGTTTTCAAGGCAGCTGCTAAGCTGGGGAGCCGCAGGCGGGACTAGCGTAAGTTAAACCACTGCAAAGCCGGAGCTGCTACTGAGATTCTGCCGTTCCTCTTAGTAAGCGCTTCCCGCTTCTTCGGAGTCTTTGGTTAATGTCCTGAGTTCCAAAGTGGCGACTCCGGCGATTTCTCGCCAATTTTTGTTGCTTTTTAGAATGGGCAGAATTTCAGGATTCCTTACTGTATTTTCACTAACATCACTTGCCCTGTTAGTTTTCAAAGAGCACAGGGATGCTTCTACATGGGTCGTTCTTTAGAAGTTATTTTCCTATCAGCTGACTTTCGCTTTCCTGTCTCATCTTGCAATGGTGCTAACCAAGCCCCTCCGAACCAAGAATTTTTTTTTGCAGCCCATTCTCGTCCTCTGTGATTTTTTTTTTCTTTCTTCCTTTCTTCTTTTTAAAAAAATATAAGTAGAGAGTATATTTGCGCCAAATTTGAGGACTGCAAGCTGGGAGACACAGATTCGAGTTGCCCTGAATATATGTCCCCTCTGCGGTTTTCAGCCTGCGCTGCCCGGCTCCTGTTAAGCACATGAACTGCCTCCCATGGCTTTAATCAAGAGCAGGTACCTTTTATACCTTGTCTTCATCAACATAGCCCCAAGCATAGCACAGGGGCTGGTATAGGATAGGTGCTTAATAAATATGTATTCAGCTGGGTGAATAGATACACCCCCTCTTGGCTGACACATCTGTCAATGGGAAAAAGCCAAATTCTGTAAAATAATTTTAAAGAGATTTATTCTGAGCCAAATTTGAGGACCATGACCCGGAGCCACTCCCAAGAGGCCTTGGGCAAGTGGACTCAATGTGACTGGGTTACAGTTTGGTTTTTATACATTTCAGGGAGGCAGGGGTTACAGGTAAAGTCATAAATCAATATGTGGGAGGCATGCATTGGTTTGGCCCCAAAAGGTGGGACATCTCGAAGTGGGGGCTTACAGGTTACAGGTGGGTTTAAAGATTCTTTGGATTGCAATTGGTCAAAGACATGAAGCTTTGTCTAAAGGCTTGGAATGTTTTAACATAAAGAGCTGTTATCAGAGATAAGCCACCAGACATAGATTTGTTGTGTAAATTGAGGACCTGCAGGTTTGTCTTGCATACCCTTAGGGCTGTTAATGGGTTACAAAGAAAGTCCCCAAGAAGGGAGGGGGGCATCATGAGGCATGTCTGACCTCCCTCCTCCTGGCAGACAATT
>VBSM01003186.1:5484878-5500968 GCA_008086735.1 Cheirogaleus medius
AATAAAGTCTTAAAAAAAAAGGTGGCATTTCTTCAGCCCTTCTCTTACACAGTCTGGGGCATCTCCTGTGTTCAGTCTTTATTGTCCTGCCCAGTGAGCTTGCAGTGGGGCAGCCTGAAACACAGGTGGGCGGAAAGCAGCCGATGAAGAAACTCTAGTTTGGGACATGAATTATAACTTTGTCTTGATGCTGATATTGCCAATAAATAAATAAACACAACATACATGCAACACAACATGAATAATGAGAACATGCCTTTTGTGGCTCTGTCCATAACTTTGTTAAAGGAGGAAGGGAAGCAAAGCCTTGTGGTGCCCCCTCCACCAGAGGCTGATGGGCACGTGGTCCCCTGCAGCAGGGGAGGCAGACATACCAGTGGGCGGTGGAGGGCATGGGGACCCATCCGTGAGGGCACGCTGGTGGAAAAGCTGTGGAGCCCCCAGACCATGTGCTCCTGGGAGCTTTGTCACAAGCACATCCCAGGGCCTGGCACCTAGTGTGTACCCAGTGACTGTTAAATGCAACTCTCCTTTTGTAAAAATTTTAATTCATACTTTAAAAAGTTAGACCTACAGAGGATGGCATAGAGCTTACCCAAATTCATTATGAAGGAATCCAGTCTTACTAATATGTGCAGAATTTTTTCATAGCAATTACAGAAAAAAATTAAAACTAAAAAACGCCTGTACATTTTTTTCAATGTCTAATCATTGTCTAGAGACACAGTCCTTACCCTGCCTTCCTTGCTGTCTTTCAGGGTAAAGGTGGCAGTAATGCTAACGCTAGCAAGCAAACTGAAGCGCGATGACGGTCTCAAAGGGTCCCGGACGTCAGCCACAGCGTCCGACTCCACTCGGAGGGTTTCTGTGAGAGACAAGTTGCTTGTTAAAGGTAATGATCATCCATGTGAGCTGTTTTGATATCCTAAAACAAAAGGAAGTTTAATTGCAGGCTCCCTAAAGCAGCTTGTTGCTGAATAGCAATACCTGTTTGAAAAGATTAAAAAGCCTAATTGCTTATCGCTTACAGTAGAAGGACTTGGTACCATGCAGATGATTAATGGCAAAGAGGTGGTATTGGAACCTGTGGTGTGTCTCATACGCTGGGAATATCCTGTGTAGGGTCTGCCAGAATGCTGGCAGAAAAAATATGGTACTGAGAGCCGCAGGCCTAAGACTGGGTTTGGAGTTGCCATCATCTTCCTCTCTCCTTGACTCTCAGCACCAGTTTCTGTCTGTAAAGGGGAGGGAGTTGAATTCCATAATCTCTTAGGATCTTTTCCTGTTTTATTCAGGTCAAAGCTTATGGCGATTCTTGTGCAAAATTAGTTCTCTTCATACAATTATTAATGTAAGTAATGTCCTAGAACTAGCTGTGTTCACTTCTGTATCCGTGTTGGTTAGGGAAGACATTATCTTTGGAGAAGAGTTGATAAAATTTGTGAGAGTATGTGTGTAGGCAAATATTCATTCATTTGTGGTTTGAATGTAAATTTTGCATTTGTTTATTGAGGAAACTTTTATAATTTTTAGATGCACAGGCAGTTTCCTAGGGTCATGAGTCCTCCAAAAGATGAAAAAACAGTTGCTCCCTTTAAGGAGCTTGTAATTTGCAGTACTTTTTACTTTACTTTATAATAAGTGCTTACATTTCTTATGTGTACAGCATCTAGAAAGCAAAGAAAGGTTGAGCAGTGTGTGAGAACTGCCTGCTTTCGTGTCATACTACGTGGACAACATGGGGATGGCTGGCGTTTGTATGTCCGAAAGGAATCCAATGTCAGGAGCGCTGCTGTACGTAAATGCATTGGGCCTTCCCAAACACAGGTCACTGATAAACTGGGGATGAATGGGAACAGGAAGGCACTGGGTTTCTGGAGACTTACCAGAGTACTCTCTTCTTGTTCTCCCTCTGCCCCTGAATTTTGACTTAGCTTTGGGTTGTCCAGCCTGATTGGTTAAAAGAGTAAGCATCGTTTTTTACGTCTTGGTCTCACCTGTGAAGTCTGGGAGAACACTAGATTTAATTCAGAGTCTGCTACAGTGCTGGAGGGTTTACCCTGGCAGAGTAAGGCATGGGCAAGGGCCCAAGCACCTCTCTTGGGTGGGCCTGATAGGACTTGAGTCTCTTTCTCAGATTACAGCTTTAAAGTTCCACCTGCAGCAGAAGCCAGGAGCTAAGCAAGCCAGGTAAAGGGGTTTGGAGTATTTGTGGCAGTACTTGGAGTGGAAGTGTTTTAGTGCCTGGAGAGTTGCAATGAGAAAGGCCCAGATATCAGCTGAGGAGGAGCAGGTAGAAGCTGACAAGTAGACTGTCCCATCCTTACCCAGTCATCATCGTGGTTAACACTGAGCACTTATACCACAGACTGGGTAATTTATAAACAACAGAAATTTATTTCTCATGGTTCTAGAGTCTGGGAAGCCCAAGATCTGGGTGCCAGCAGGATTGGTGTCTGGTAAGGGGTGCTCTGCGCTTCCAGGATGGCGCCATGTTGCTGTATCCTCTTGAGGGGACAAACGCCATGTCCTCATAGGGCAGAAGAGAAGGAAGGGCAAAAAGGGCCTGAGCTAGTTCCCTCCAGCCCTTTTATAAGGCATGAATCCATTTATGAGGGCAGAGCCCTCATGACTTAATCACTTCCCCAGAGGCCCTGCCTCTTAGTACCACCACAATGGGGATTAAGCTTCAACGTGAATCTTGGACCCATTCAAACCATAGTAGGCACTTTATGGGGTAATTCTCGCTTAACTTTTGCAAAGCCTTGCCAGGTGAATGTTTCACTTTCCCCAAGAAGAACTGAGACTCAGAGAGGTTAGCAGCTTGCCCAGGCTGCTGCCGTATTGATGCAAGATGGCCTGACCCACAGCCTGGGGTAGGATGGGCTCTGGGGGAGCCGACTCAGCAAGCAGAAACTGAAGGAGCAGGACCGAAGTGCAAGTCCATGAAAGAGAGAGCTCAAGGAGGCTCTGAGTCTCTTCCACACCTCCTGCCCTGCTCAGGGATTCACCCCAGGGCTCTCAAATGACTTCAGGGCCTGGCAGAGCCCAGGGGAGCCCACTGAGGCACACCAACCTGGACTCCCTTCTGGCTCCAAGGTCAGGAGATGTCTTTGCTGGGGTGACAGGGCCCAACTGAGGTTCTTTGACCTTATGAGACCCATCAAGGAGAGGAACAGAACCAACTCCTGAGGTCACTGTTTCTGTCCTACCCGGGTACTGGTGATAGTCATGTTTCGGGAGCCCAAAGCACTTGCAATTAATGGCAGTCAAGCTCAGTGTAAACCCCTCTCGAGGCCTGCTCCCTCCATCTGTCTCAGGCTGGCCGGGCTGAGTGGTGAGTAGTTTGGGCTTGGGGTGGAGGTTGGGTAAAGAGAAGGGTGGCCGGACCTGAGAGAGGAGGCTGTAAACGGAGAGTGTGGAGAGACTGCTCTGATGGTTGATGGTTGCTTAGTCTGCACCAGAGTGCTTCTCTGCTTAGCTTGCCCTTTGGTTCACTTCTTGACCCTTGTAGAATCTGGCTATGGTGGCCTTCTGTCCCCAGGGCCATGACAGTGGAAGCGTTGGGGGGAGGGGGAGGCCTCTACGAATGGGCAAGGGCTGCCCTCAGGCACTCCGGGGCTCAGCAGCAGCCTTTCTCCTCGCATTGCTGGCAACTGAGGCATTCCAAAGGTGCTGTGGATTGAATTTGTGCCAACTCCTCACGTTCATATGCTGTGCTCTTCACCAAGGCTGCTGCTGGCCTCTCAGAGGATACTCATGGCAGGGCACTGCAGCCCTGCAGGCAAGGTGCTTATGTGCCCCCCATTTCCCAAGCACCCCATGTGTGCCCTGCCCAGTGCAAGGTGCTGAGCTTGGAGGGCTAGGGCAGGCTGTACGGAACCCGCTAAGAAGAATGTGCAGGGTCAGGGGGCAGGCGGTAAAGAACCAGCCCTGTGTTATGAGCAGCCCAGGGTGGCGGAGGTAAGTCTGTGCTGTATGGGGGCCGTTGTGGCGATCGGGTGGATTTTGCAATCTGATATTTCAGTGCAGTCATACTTCAAGTGGGCCTTGTGGTTTGATCTTTAGTTAGAAAGGAAAAGAGTCTTAATTTCTCAGCAGGAAGTTGTGCAGCCACGGAATTGTGCAAGGTGCTAGGTTTCTCCCAGAAGTTCTGGGCCACTGAGTGGTAGAAGTGTTAGCATCTTGGAAAAGGTGAGGCATTAGCAGTTTAAAAGCAGCTGTAATTTCCTGCTACCTTACAAGTGGGGTAGTGTCCTTCAGGTGGTAAGGGTTTGCAGGGAAGGGCTGCAGCCAAGAGGCCTCTAAGCTTGCAAAGCAATTGGCTTGGTTTTTTGGTCATAGTCTTCTTATGTTTCCTCAAAGGTGATAACTGTTGATGTTAGTGAGTTATTATTTGCCATCATTTGAAGTGCAGAAGAACTACTTGTCATTTGTGACAACTCCCTAAGAGGAGCACTGTGTGAGAATGCCTGGCTTGTTTTATATTCTGCACTGGGCTGAATCAAATGCCGAGCCTCTTTATTGAAACCCTGTGCCTTAGGATTGTATTCCTCACCTGCAGGGGCCCTCACTGTGGTGGGTGTCACCAGTAGGCTGGTCCCCAGCTTCCCTTAGCTTCGTCCCCCTTCTGTGGATGAGCTACACTGAAGACACAAATGCAAGCATAACACTCATGTTGGAATTTAAATTGTTTTTGTTTTTAGACAGGGTCTCACTCTGTCATCCAGGCTGGAGTGCAGTGGCCTCATCACAGCTCACTGCAACCTCAAACTCCCGGGCTCAAGTGATCCTCCTGTCTCAGCCTCCCGAGTAGCTGTACAGGCATGTACCACCACACCCAGCCTAAGTGAATATTTTTTAATGTACACACTACCACACAAGACTGCCAAGAAGATAGACTCCCAGGTTTGCGTTTAGTCACAGAACTTGTTCTGTTTCCAGTCGTAGCAAGAGGATCATGAACTATTCTTCCTCTTCTCCCTACACCCAGCTCTGCTGAAAAGATTTGCCCTTTGTCTCAGTGTGAGAACACTCGCCCTGCTAGAACATGGCCTGTGTGGCCCTGGACCCACAAGGAAGTAGCTGTGGGCCCCCTCCCTTTCCCTGGCTCCTCCTCTGTCCCGCTCCACTTTCTGAGTTCCCGTCTCACATACTCGGGCCCTAGAGCTAGTGAATTCAATAGGCTGCCTGTCTCTACCCAGATGCCCAGTTGCCTCATATAAAGAACTGATATCAGAGGCCTGTGGGTCTCCTGAATGCTGAGCCTTGGAGTAGAGCCCTCAGCCAGCCTTCCCACTCCTCCAGCTTTGTGAGCGTCTGGCCTCCGTCACCCCTTCCTCTTATTTTAAGGCTGATTGATGTTCCTTATATATACTTTATATGCTATAATTCCTTTATTCTCAACTGTTGATGGACACTTAGGTTGTTTCCATATTTTGCCTATTATGAATAATGTTGCAGTGAATATGGGAGTTGAGATATCTGTTCCACACACTGATTTCATTTCCTCTGGGTATCTGCCCAGAAGTGTGATTGTTGAGTCATAAGGTAGTTCTAATTTTACTTTTTTGAGGAACCTTAATACTGTTTTCCATAATGGCTGTATCAGTTTACATTCCCACCATCAGTGAATAGGAGTTCACCTTTCTTCACATCCTCACCAACGCTTGTTAGCCCTCCTCTTTTTCATAGTGGCCATCTTAACAGGTGTGAGGTAATATGTTGTTGTGATTTTGATTTGTAGTTCCCTGATGGTTAGTGATGTTGAGCACCTTTTCATATAGCTGTTGACCATTTTTATTTCTTTTTTGGAGAAATGTCTAGTCAGGTCCTTTGCCCATTTTTTAATTGGATTATTTATGGGCTTTTTTGCTGTTCAGTGTGTGAATTCCTTATATATTTTAGATATTAATCTCTTATCAGATATATGATTTGCAAATATTTTTTCCCAATCCATAGACTACCTATTCATTTTGCCAATTGATTCCTTTGCTGTGCACAAGCTTTTTAGTTTGATATTATCCTACTTGTTTATTTTTTGTATGGTGTAAGATAAGAAGCCGATTTCATTCCTTTGCACTTGGATATCCAGTTTTCCCAGCACCATTTATTGAAGAAGCTATCCTTTCCCCCATGGTGTTTTCTTGGTGCCCTTCTCATAAATTAGTTGACTGTGCTTGGTTTTATTTCTGGGCCCTCTGTTCTGTTGGGCTATGTGTCTGTTTTCATGCCAGTACCATGCTGTTTGATTGCTGTAGCTTTGTGATATATTTTGAAATCAGAAAGTGTGATGCCTCCCCTACTTTGTTCTTCTTTCTCAAGTTGCTTTGGCTATATGGGGTCTTTTGTGGTTCCAGACAGATTTTAGAATTTTTTTTTTCTATTTTTATGAAAAATGCTGTTGAAATTTTGGTAGGGAATACATTGACTATGCAGATTGCATTGGGTAGTATGAACATTATAACAATATTATAATAATTCTTCCAGTCCATGAATATGGGAGATCTTTCCATTTATTTGTGTCTTCTTCCATTTTCTTTCATCAGTTTTTTACAGTTTCCAGTGTACAGATCATTTATCTCCTTGGGTAGGTTTATTCTTAAGTATGGTATTCTTTTTGATGCTATTCTAAATGAGATTGTTTTCTTGATTTCTTTTCTGGATAGTTTGTTGTTAGTGCATAGAAACACATATGATTTTTGTGTGTTGATTTTATATCCTGCAACATTGAATTGCAGGATATATCAGTGTATAGGATATATTGATTTTATATCCTGAACTTTGAATTCTGTTCAACAATGAATTAGAATTCATTCATTCTAATAGTTTTTTTGTGTAGTCTTTAGGGCTTTCTACATATAGGATCATGTCACCTGCAAACTGGGATAATTTTACTTCTTATTTTCTGATTTGGATGCCTTTCATTTCTTTTTTTTATCTGATTATTCTGGCTAAGACTTTTAGTACTATGTTGAATAAAAGTGGTGGGAGTGGACATTTTGCCGTGTGCCAGATCTTAGAGGAAAAGACTTCAGCTCTATAATCTATAATAGCAGGCTTGTGGGGGGGGGGGTTGCAGCTTTGTCCTGCAGAAGGGTGCTGGGCCTGGCAGCAGTGGCCAAATGAGTGAGAGAAGAGGAACTGGGTGGTCTAAGGCCCCAGGACTGGGGCCAAGAAATGTGGCTACAAGGAGGCGACTTGAAGATCTGGGAAAAGACATGGGCACCGATATATATATAAGTCACATTTTGAGGGGAGTTGTTCTACTTGGGGAAACCATTTTCAAAAACACTATAATGACTTTACCTATAAATAAGTTCTGCTAATTTAAAATGATTTTCATTCATATTGAAGTTAATTTTCAAGGATCTTTATATTTGTTGACTTTCTGCAAGTCACTTTGTTTATCTAAAAGCTGCTAAATGGCTTAAAGTCTAAACTTTAGACCAGATTTCAGTTTGTCCAGTTTTATTTATTTTTTTTCTTCTGTGTCCTAGAGGAAATTACCAATTTAGAACTGGTGATTTTGTGAAGTAATTAACTAATATTAACAATAATTTCTTTGTTTCTACAGAGGTTGCAGAACTTGAAGCTAATTTACCTTGTAAGTATAGCATCCCCAATCAAACATTAAGTACTAATATTTCAGTCTGTCTGAAAGAGACATTTTTTATTTTTTGCAGAGAAACCTCTGTAAACTTTCATGTACAGAGCTACAAACTAGTTCTGAATAGTTACTAAGCACTGCTACATGGAAGTTATTTTATTGGCCTTTGTAAGTATTTTAGAGTGATTATTAAACAGATAGTAAAGATTTATTCTTTGGTGGCTTCTTGTTTCCTCTTTAGAACAGTGAGTGGCACACTTTTGGAAAGGATGGCTTACTTGTACTAAAGTTGGTTTAGATTTTCCCCTCTGATTGGGAGAGAAGGTTGGGGAAAGAATGAAAAGAAGAGGCACATAGCATGTTGTTTTAATACCTGGCATTCTCCTTTGTTTTAATAAAGCAAAAGACGCAGAAACCAATCCCTCTGAAAGGCGGCCCACCACAAATAAAGAAATTATCAAGGTGGATTAAAAAACAGTAAAACTATGGGGAAGAACCCAAACTTTTAAAGGTCAAGAAAAGTTAAGTTCTAAAAAATAAAAGGTTAAAAGTCAGGTTTTTAGTTCAATGCAGGTGCTTTATTAAAACTCTAGAATTAAGCTTTTTCTTTACATGTAGGCATGGGTTCTTAATTTTTAGTGACCATTTAAAGGTTGAAGGAAAACATCTCAATTTGGAATTAACTAGTAAAAGACCATAAGGAGAAAAACACATAGCAAAAACCTATGGTTTTTGGTTATCGCAAATTGGTTTGCAATTTTAGTGTATTGGCATAATTATTATCAAACAAATAGTAACCGACTTATTCCATAAACCATATAAACCCCTCCAGCACTGCTCATTTTATGTGTGTTCAAAGGTTGGACTCAACATACGGACTGTTGCTTGCTACCAGACCTTCCTGATGTGCTGTTTCTTTTGCAGGTACATGTAAAGTGCATTTTCCTGATCCAAACAAGCTTCACTGCTTTCAGCTAACTGTAACCCCAGGTAATATTCTTACATAAAGTGTTAAAGTGATTTTCTAATGGGGATAAGACCACTGGGACTTAGGGATGCTATGTCTGAGGTTGTGGGAGGAAAGGAGGTGAAGGAATTGCCTGAGCAGAAGCCTGAAATAAGGGCAGATGTTAACTGCCTAGTTGGGGGACGTATATCAGCGATCTGGGAGTACAGCAAAGCATGCTCCAACCTCAGAGCCTAAGGGGTCTCATGCCTGGAAAGCCGTAGAGCGGCCTGACATGAAAACTTCCTACGGCTGTGGAGGTAGATTGCAATATGTCAGCCCGGGAGAAGGGTCTTAAGGCTTCCATTGTTAGAACACCGAGCCAAGCTCCTTCTCTCCCTTTCTCTCAACAATGCCTCAGTTAATGTAAAACCAGTCTCCCAGTGGAAAGCATGTAGTTTCTTTGTTCCTTGATCAAATGGATCGCAACTACTGAAGTTAAAGATTGCTATCTATATACATAGCATGTGCTTGGGATAAAATTAGTTTACCTTGGGACAGGTTGTACCTACTAAAGAATTGCGTATTTTCACTTTTAGAAAGGAGAGGATAATTAGATAGGACACCTTGTGATTTTGGGGGAGCCCCAAGACTTTTGTTCATTGTATTCTGTGATTTTTTTTTCACATGAGATCATTATATTTTGTAGCATGACAAAGAGAATAAAAAGCAAGTGCTGGGTTTCAGTCACCACCACCTTGGCATTGGAGTGCTAGTGGTCCCCTGATTTCTCCACACTCTTAAACTTATTCCTGTGTCTGTGTCTTTGTTTCTTTCATCTCTTGCAACGCAGTCTTCCCGGGGATCCTATCTTTATCGGGTATATCGCAAACCCCCGATAATTTTCAAGCAGCGAATTTTAAAGACTGCCTAAATCTATAACCTTTGGCTTGATTTGTCCTCTAGCCTTTTAAAAGTTGATACAGTAATAACCATTTTATATGAAGACAAGATATATGCTTTGTAGTCAAATAAAACATAGTAAAGAGAATTTGAGGCATTCAGCGTATAGTCTCAATAACTATGTGTGAACAGTGACAGTTGAGTCTGTGGGTGTGTAGCGAAGAGTGTGGGCTTTGAAGTCATGAGCAGGTTCCCATCCTGCCCACCTACTTAGAAGCAGTGTGACCTTGCTTAAGTGGCTTACCCTCTTAGTTGTAGTCCACCTGTCTACAAAGTGGGGATCAAATGGGACCTATCTCATAGGACAGTTGTGAGGATTAAATCGATAGTGTGGGCAAAGCACTTAAGCACAGGTCTGGCACACAGAAGCAGACGGAAGATTACCAGCTGTCCTCGGTAGGACTGATAAGTGTCCAATCTCTAAGCTGCCCCAGGGTGGCAGCATATTTCTCCTCAGTCAAACTGGGCGGCAAGAAGGAGGACTTGGGTTTTTTCTAGGTACAGGGCAACTCCAAGAGTGCAGATTCCCACCCTGCCCAGCCTGCTCGTGTTAGTGCTGGACAGTGGGTGGTAACCAGTCCGTGCTGCTGTGGGGAAAGACGGAAGGAGGACAAGGGAGCTAACATGAGGGGAGGAAGTTTTGTGGTGGAAATATAGGGTGTTATTTTATTTGTAGGATGGAAAGGGAGTGAGAAACTGAGAATAATGAGTCACTAGCTGATTAAAAAGTAGGGGAGAATAGAGAATTTTGGTAAGTGATAACAGGCCCATGAATAAGCCCTGGCCTTGTCTCTCTGTGGGTAGGATGGGTGTTTTTCTGTGGGAGATGTTTTATAATAATAACATGAGATATCCCAATTTCAAAATATGCTTGAAAACTTTTTAAAATTCCATTTTGTCCATGTGGTGGTCCCACAAAGGGTGCTGGGACATATGTGAGTATAAATTCAGTCTGGTACCTGTTCCTCTAAGATGAGGAGAGTACTTGGATGTAGTAGTTAATTCTGGAAATGGGGTGTTCCATATGCCTGACGTCTATAGATAAGTGAAGTGAAGGACTTTAAACTACGAAGTGTTGACAACTCCAACCATCCTTTGGCTGCCTTCCTAAAACGCGTTGCTCATTCTGCTGTTTTTAACGAGAGGTATTGAGCACACGCTAATGCTTTCTTGGTGACTCAAGGTCATTGTTATGGATGTCATTTACTGTACTGTAATGTAGGGTATTTCAGAAATTATTGCAGTGCTTAAGATTTGCTCTCTGTGTACTAAATAACCTCAGACTTGTGTGTTTATAGTGAAATATTTCCTTCCCTCTGCCTCTCTAGGGCAGTTTAATGGCTGTCTGCCCCACCCTTCCCAAGCACAGACTTTGTGGTCCTCTGCCACTCAAAGACCTCTGTTGAGTTTTCCAGTCTTGTTTCTACCATATGATTGGGTTTCTGTCAAGTCTGACCTCTGGATGAATGTTTCTTTTTTTTTCTTCCTTTTTTAAACTGAATTTTTTACTGAATCACATGAATGTTATGATTCTTGAGATTATGCATATGACAGCATCTTTGATGTTCTTATAATTGTTCTTGAACATGGAGCATAATTGTTAAAGTTTTTGTATTCATTGTTTCATCAGATAAAAAAGTAACTTGTATTTTGGTGCCTGTACTTCTTATTGGCATTTATATTTTTAATAAGTGCACATGAGGGACATAATTATCACATTGAGCTGTGTGCTCAGCATGCTTTTTAGAAACTTATATCTGCCCTTATTTAGTGGTGTCAGTGAATCAGAAAGCTGTGGTGGTTCCTGCTCATTGTTTATTAAAAGGAGTATGACCGAGATCTGCCATCCCTAAAAACTTGCCTCATATCATGGTTTTAAGGAAAACTTTTTGAAGTCATGCTCCTCTTAGAATTGAAAAAAATTGACTGGGCAAGGTGGCTCATGCCTGTAATCCTAGCACTTTGGGAGTATGAGGCAAGAGGATTGCTCTAGGCTAGGAGTTCCAGACCAGCCTGAGCAACTTTATCGAGACCCCGTCTCTACAAAAAAAATAGAATAATTAGCTGGGTGTGGTGGCATGCACCTGTAGTCTTAGCTACTTGGGAGGCTGAGGCAGGAAGATTGCTTGAACCCAGGAGTTTGAGGTTGTAGTGAGCTATGATGATGCCACTGCACTCTAGCCTGGGCAACATAGCAAGACTCTGTCTCAAAAAAAAAATATATATATATATATTAAATATATATATAAGACACATTGTGCTATATAGCCTAAGGCACACAATGTGCCTAAGTAGTAAAATTTTAACAATATGTGAAGCAAATCATTTTGAAACTAGCTCATTTGCAGCCAGTCAACTGGGGGTTAGGTCTGAAAACTTGGTAATACATACAATCTAGGTGTTAAGAAAGGTCAGGGTGGAAGAATTGTATCTCCATTTTCAGCTCAAAGCTGTTTTTTATGGCTCTTGTTACACTTGGTAATATTTTTATATTTTTGTTTGTTTTTGAAATGGTCACTCATGCTTGGGAAGTTTGTATGTCTTCTTTTGTGAAGTACCCAAGTCTTTTGTCCCTTTTAAAATATTTTATTTTGTGGGATTTTTCTCTATGGGAATACAAGTCTTTTGTTAGATTCATGAGCTAAGAATATTTTCTTGGACAAGTCCTTTGCCAAATACATGAGCTGTGAATATTTTCTCCCATTCTCTGACTTTTCTACTCATTTTCTGGTGCTGTCTTTTGTTGAGAAAATTTTAATTTTAGTGATGTGCAATTTATCAATTTTTTTTAGGATTTATGCTTTTTAAGACCTGTCCAAGAAAGTTTTGCTTACCGCAAGGTTGCAAATATGTTCTCCTATGTTTTTCTTTAGAAGCTTTGTGATTCTAGGTTTTATGTTAAAGAAAAATGGTCCATCTTGAATTGATTTTTGTTTATGGAGTTAGAGGTTCAGGTTTATTTTATCTGTATGGATATCTGTCTGTTTCAACAAAAAGACTTTTCCTTTCTTCATTGAATTACCTTAATACCTTGCTCAAAAAGTATTGGCTGTATATGTGTAGGTCTCTTTTTTGGACTCTATTCTGTTGCATTGATTTCTGTGTTTACCCTTAGGCCAGTACCACACTGTTTTAATTACTGTAGCTTTGTAGTATAGTACCTATTTTGAAATGCATAGTAGAAGTATTTTGATGTTGTTATTTTAAAAAATTGTTTTATCTAGTCCAGGTTCATTGAATTTCCATTTCTATTTTTAAATCATCTTGTACATTTTTACAAAAGAGGCTGCTGGGATTTTTACTGAGTCTGTGTTGACTCTGCAGACCAGTTGGGAGAGAAATTGCTTCTTAGTAATAGTGAGTCTTCCAATACATGAGCATGGCAAATGTCTCCACTTATTTAAATCTTCTATAATTTCTCTCAGCAGTATTTTGTAGTTTTCAGTGTATAGATCTTGCAAATACTTTGTTAAATTTATCACCAAGTTTTTCATGTTTTTTGAAACTATTGTAAATGGTGTTTTTTCAATTTCAATTTTTAATTGTTGTTACCATATAAAAATGCAGTTGTTTTTAAATATATTGATCATGTATCCTGTGATTTTGCTAAATTCACTTATTAATTCTAATAGCTTTTTAATGTATTCTTAGAATTTCTATGTCCATGATCATCTGTAAATAAAGACATTTTTTCTTTTTCCTCACCAGTATGTATGCCTTTTATTTCTTTTACTTCACTGGCTATGACCTCCAGTACAGTGTTGAACAGAAGTAGTGAGAGCATTTATCAGTCTTGTTCCTGATCCTAGGGCAAAGTGTTGTTATTCATTAAATATGATGTTAGCTGTAGGTTTTTTGTATATACCCTTTATCAGGTTGAGAGTTTCCCTTTTTTCCTGGTTTGCTGAGGGTTTTTATCATGAATATGTGTTGAATATTTTCTGCATCAATTGAGATTATCATATGATTTTTCTCCTTTATTTTGTAAATATGGTGAATTATACTTAATGATTTTTGAATATTGAACCAGCCTTGTATTCTTGTGATAAATCCTACTTGTTCATGATGTGTTAACATCTTTTTTAAAAAATACATATTGCTGGTTTCAATTTACTAATACAGTATTTTGTTAGAAAATTTGTGTCAATATTCATGAAGAATGTTGGTTTGTATTTTTCTTTTCTTGTAATTGCTTTGTCTGATTTTGGCATCAGGGCAATGCTTGGCTGATAAAATAAGTTAGAAGTGTTCCTCCTCTATTTTCTAAAGGAATTTGTAAGTCAGCTTTGCTAATTTTTTCTTTCAAGGAATTTGTCACTTAAGCTGTAGAATTTATTGACATAAAAGTTTGGGATATTCTCTTATTATTCTACTAATGTCTGTAGGATCTATAGTGATGTCCTCTTTTTCATTCCTGATAAGGTAATTTAGGGCTTCACTTTTTTTCTTGATCAAGTTAGCTAAAGGTACATACAGTTGATCTTTGAAAGAACTAACTTTTGTTTTTCTCAATTGTTTGCCCATTTCATTGATTTCTGCTCTTTATTATTTCTTTTCTTACACTTTGGGTTTAATTTGCTCTTATTTGTCCAGTTTCTTAAAGTGGAAACCTAGATTACTGATTTTTTAAAATAGTGTTTTAAAAAGTAATGTTGATTTTGAGGTGTAAGTTACATTCTTTTGCTTAGCATAATGCTTTTGAGATTCACCCATCTTGTTATAGTAATAAGTATTTTGTATTTTTCATTGGTGAATTTTATTCTGTTGTAGGGATGCATACCAATTTATTTACCTGTTCACTAGTTGATAAACTTTTGTTTTGTTTCCACTTTGGGAAAATTTGTGCATAAAGCTGCTATAAACTTTTGTGTGCAGGTCTTTGTTTATCAGTATGTTTTTATTTCTCCTGGGTAAATACCTAGCAGTAGAATTACTGGGTCATATAGTAAGACTAAGTTTAACTTTGTAAAATACCACCATTAAGTTTTTCAAAGTTGTACATTCCTACTAGCAATGAATGAGAATTTCAGTTACTCTCCATTCTTGCCAACAGCTGGTATTGTCATTCTTTTCACTTTTAGCCATTCTAGTAGGTGAATATCTCATTGTAACTTTAATTTGCATTTCCCTAATGGCTAATGACGTTGAGCATCTTTTCCTGTGCTTGTTTGATACTGCATATCTCCTTTGTTCAAGTATCTATTCAGATATTTTCCCTATTTAAAAATTGGATTCTTTGTCTTATTATTAAGTTGTAAGCTTTCTTTATATACTTGAATATGATTCCCTCATCAGATACATAGTTTTTCTGAGGTTAATAACATCCTTTTTTCATTAATGTTACATACAAAAAGAATTCTGATTAGGGACTTCTCTAGCTAGAGTATAAATCATGTATAGTTATGTGTGTAGTCATCTAAATTTGTTTTAAAATGTATTGATCACCACATTACTCATGTTTTCTTCATTTGAACATTTAATTTATAAAAATTTCCCAGTTGATACATGATATAATAAAAGTGCAGCTTACATTGAGTCATAAAATTTTAGTGGATTTATCCCCATCGCGTTTGGTTAGGGGTCATTATTAGCTTTGTTTCAGAGCTCTGGAGTCACAGAAAGAAACATTTCTGAACGTGTCATAAAGGAAGATCCCAATTCTGAGCAAAGAAATATGATTGGTAAGCCTGAAACCCATGGTTCCACACATGAACTTTTTGGAACAACATTTAAAGACTCATGGGGATTTAAGAAGATTTGGACATGGAGCAGAGCACAGCAGCAGACGTGTTGGCTTGACCAGCATCTTGATCATGCCGTAGTTCACTGCTAATGTGTCAAGGTTTCAGACACATAAAATGTACTCTCATCCCTGCATTTTTCATCTCATTATAGAGAAAACCACTATGGGGGGATAAATTTGAGGAAGAACAGGGTTTTTTTCTAGTATCTTTTCTTTCAAATAATCCTAAAAATATAGATTGCAGTTCTCTTCTTTGGATGTAGAAGAGAAATGTGATGTGAGGTCTTAAAACATCAGTTATCTCCTGAAGCATCATCGTAACTTTGGCCAGGAAAACCTTCACTGTGCTTTTCTTGCTCCTTCCAAGAGCTCTGCTGGTGTGATGCTTTTTTTGCTTACTATGCCTATTGGGGGCCACCCCTGTCATCTCATCACAGATATGTCTGATCTGTTCTTACATGGGTCTCTGTCCCCTGCCTCGAACATAACTCTGAGTTGAATTCTCTTGTGGGATGCTCAGGCTTCCTAAGTTAGTATGAAATGAATTGTTTTAAAAGCATTAATTTTTATGGTTAAAAATATATTTTGGTGGTCACCAGTAAAATGTATATAAGGTGTGTAAAATCTCCAAAAATGAGATGGTGCTTAAATCTTGTTTTTTGGCATTTAACAAATTACCAGCGTTTTTCAGTTTCCTGTTCCACCAGTGGTGCCTTTTATGTGGCATAGGCTTTTTATCTTTTTTAAAAAATTGTGGTTACTGAGGTGTAATTTACAGACAGTAAATTTACCATTCTTAGGTATATAGGTCTCTGCTTTTTTTTTTTTT
>VBSM01003186.1:5501068-5535356 GCA_008086735.1 Cheirogaleus medius
CTCCCAGAGTGCTAGGATTACAGGCGTGAGCCACCGCGCCCGGCCAGGTCTCTGCATTTTGACAAACATACACAGTCATGTAACCACTGCCACAATCAAGTATGGAATGTTTCCATCACCTCACAAAGTTCCCAGAAGCCCATTAGCAGTCAGTCTCCTCTCTCCTTGGGCACTTCTCATAGCTGGAAAATGTAAGGAAATGGAATCTTCTCTGGAACCAAACAGGGACATAGCCCTGCCAACACCTTGATTTTATCCCAGCAAGACCCATTTTGGACTTCTGACCTACAGAAGATAATAAATCTGTTTTGTTTAAGCCACTGAGTTTGTGGTAATTTATTATAGCAGTGGTGCAAAACTTGTCCTAAGAAATCTTTGTCTAAGAAATACAAAGATTTCCTCCTTTTTTAAGTAGAAGTTTTACTAATATAACATTAGGTTTTACAATTAGGTCTATGATCCAGACTGAGTTAATTTTTGCATATGATACAAGATAAGAGTCTAGTTTCTGTCCATTCTGTCTTTGTGTGTGGTTGTCCAGTTGTTCTAGCACCATTTGTTGAAAAAACTATCTTTTCCCATTGAATTACCTTGTACCTTTGTTGATATTACTTGACCGTATGTTTGTGGATGCATTTGTGGACTCTTGTGTTCCATTGTTCTATCTGCCTGTGCTTATGCAAATGCCACTGTCTTGATTACTATGGCTTTATAGCAAGTCTTGAAATCCCATCGTGTGACTTCTGTCTCCTTCAGCTTTGTTCTACTTTTTCAAAATTATTTTGGCCATTTTTGGTCCTTTGCTTTTCCACATACATTTTAGAATCAGCCTGTCAAATTCTATTTAAAAAAATAAAAACCTGCTGAAATTTTGATTGGGACCGCACTGAATCTATTGTAGATCAGTTTAGGGAGAATTGTCATCTTAAATATTGCATCTTCTAATTCATGAACATGGTTTATATCTTCATTTTCAATTTTCCATTGCTAGTAAATAAAAATACAATTGATTTTTGTATAGTAATGGTATGTCCCACAACCTGGATAAACCTGCTTTTAGTTTTAGTAGCTGTTTTGTAGATTTCTTAGAATTTTCTATGTAAAACTATCATGTCATTTGTGAATAAAGACAATTTTATCTCTCCCTTTCAGTCTGTATCCTTCTATTTCCTTTTTTGCCTTATTTTACTCTCTTAAGACTTCCAGCATAATGATTGATAGAAGTGGTGAGAGGGGTGTCATTGCCTTGTTTCTAATTATGTTATGTGTTAATGGCTTAATATATTGATCAATTTGATATACTAATATTTTGTGAAGAATTTTTACATCTGTGAGAGAGGTTTGTCTGTAGTTGTCTTGTAATGTGTTTGTCTAGTTTTGATGTCAGGGTAATGCTGGCCTTGGAATGAATGGAGAAGTGTTTCCTTCTGTTTTCTGGAAAAGTTTGTGTAGAATTAGTACTCTTTTTTGTTTGTTTGTTTTGTAGGTTTTTTCCTACTTTCCTGTCTTGAATGGTAAAAGTATTAGTTCTTTATCGACTGATAGAATTCACCAGTGAAGCTACCTACGTCTATAATTTTGTTGTTTTGTTTTGTTCTTATGGTAAGATTTTAAGCATAAATATAATTTCTTTAATAGATATAGGGCTGTTTAGGTTATTTTTTTTTCAGCATATTATGGGGATACAAATATTACAGTTACGTATATTGCCCATGCCCCCCCTCCCCCCTGTTTAGGTTATTTATTCTTGAGTGAGCTTTGGTATTTTGTGTCTTTCAGTGGATTTGTTCTAATCTTCCACATTTCCAAATTCATTGGTATAAGGTTGTTCTTGATATCATCATCTTACCCTTTTCCAGTTCTGTAGAGTCTGTGCTGATATCCCCTCTTTAATTACAGATATTGGAATTTTTGTCTTTCTTTCCTTCTTGATCAACTTAGTGAGAGGATTATCAATTTTGTTGACCTCTGCAAAGAACCAGCTTTTGGTTTCATTGATTTCTCTTTATTTTTTGCTTTCTGCTCATACCTTTGTTAGTCCTTCCTTATGCATATTTTCAGTTTAATTTACTCTTCTTTTTCTAACTCTTAAGGTAGATGCATAGACAAATTGTATATTTCCATTTCCCCTTCCTACCCTTTATTTTATAGTTCTCATTCTTTTTACTTTTATACATGTTATAATGCAGAATACATTATCTTTGCTTTAAACACTATTTTTTTAAGATTATGTCTCCACCTACTTATAATTTATGACCTCTTATAGATACGGGTTATCTGTTATTTTTGTTCTGTCTAAAGAACATTTTTGAGGATTTTTTGTAGTGCAGGTTTGCTTACGATGAATCCTGTCAGCATTGCTGAATGTTGAATTCTTAAGTTAACAATTCCAGCATCTTAAGGATTTCACTGTACTGCCTTCTGGTTTGTATTTTTTTCTTATGAGAAGTGAGTGGTAATTCTTTGTTACACTTTCTGTGATGTGCATTCTATTCTCTGGCTGCTTTAAGATTTTTTTCTTATCTCTATTTTCAGCAGTTTGATTATAATGTGCTTTGAAGTGGTTTTCTTTCTTTTTATCTCACTTGGGGTTTATTGAGCTTTCAGGTCTGTGAGTTACAGTTTTCATCAAATTTAAATAATTTAACCAACATTTCTTTAAATACTCGTTCCTTAATCCCTTCCTGGGACCTTAGTTTTTTTATATTATATATCTCACATACAGATTATCTCTACATGTAAATTATACCTTCATTAGGTCACAAGGTTTCATTCACTTTTCTTTCTGGGCTTCATTTTGGTTACTTTCTATTTCTGCTATGTTAAGCTCATCCAGTGAATTTTTCATTTCAGAGATTATGTTTTCCAGCTATTGATGTTCCATTTGGTCCTTTTTTCCTAATTATCCATTTCTTTCCTCGTTATGTTCATGTTTTCTTCTAAATCTCAGCATCTCTTGTCATAGCTGGTGTTGTGTCTGTCTGCAGCCCCGCATCACGTGTCTGCCCTGCCTCCTGGCTCTGCTCACATGAGCTTCCTCGTCGCTACTCTCTGTCTTCTCTGTCTTTCCTTCCCCTTCTCCAAGGTCCCGGCTAGACGGCCTGATTGGAAATGGCTCTGCACCTGCTAGCTCTGGGGCCAACATGTATGGTCAGTGTCACACTAGTTAGCACCATATTTTTGTCCTTCATATATTTCAGTGTTGGGTGGGCAAACTAGAGCTTGTGGGATCTACCCGCACAGTATATCAGTGCAGCCCTCAAGCTGAGAATGGTTTTTAGATTTTTAAAGAGCTGTAAAACAAAGAATATATGACAGAGTCCTGTGGCCAAAAGCCTAAAGTACTTATTCTCTGGCCCTTTACGGAAAAAGCTTGATGACCCTGATCTGCAAGTTCATCTTGGCAGGACAATGTTATTCCTGCCTTTTAAGTTTAAAATTCTGCATAGGATGTAATTTCCAGTGTGCTGTAAATACTGACATTTAACAATAAAAGTATTACTCTTTGAAATGTTTCCAGTATAGAATCTAAATACCATAAATACACCCACCATCATACTTTAAAAAAAAAAAACATGTGAACAAGCTCTGTTTCAATGGTTGGAAAATTTTCATTGCTACTTTTTCTCTTGGCACTCATATTTCCATTTCACTTGTTCCCTAGAATTTCATCCTAGTGTAAACATTTTTATGCTTATAAGTCACTCTGTCATACCCTTCTGTAACTAGAGAGAGAAGTCAATTTAACCACTTTAAAAGTTCCTGAACTTTAAGACTTTTAAGTGTCAAACATTTCTTTTGTACAATTTTTACAGTTGTTTGTATGGGCTCATAACTTATGGTTTCTCCTTTATCTCCGGCTACCCCTCCTCTGCCTCATCTCCCCTCAAAGTGGGGGGACCTCAAGGCTTCATCCTGTCTTTGGACCTCCGCAGTCAGTCCCCCGGTGACCTTGCCATCTTATGACACTGGAATGCCTTTGTACACTGAATGGCTCCCCAACTGCTCTCGCTGGCCTGTCCTCTCCCTGCACTGGGGAATGAGCTGCCAACTGCCCACTCAACACTTCCACTCGGATATTGACTTGGAATCTTTATGTGTCTGATGTTGACCTTCATGTGTCCGTGCCTTCTGCAGTCCTTTTATCTTCGTGGTGGCACCTCTGCCTTTCCCAGTGCCAGGTCAGAGATCTTAGCATCTTCTTTGCCTCCTTTCTTTGCCTACCTTACTCTGTCAGCAGATTTTGATGTTGCTACTTTTAAAGTATATCCACTTTACCTGCTCCCACTCTGGTCCTAACCACCATCATCTTTCACCTAGATGATTGCAACAGGTAACCCCAGTGGGTTCCTGCCTGTGATCTGTGTACAGGATCCTGGACCCCCTCTGCTCAGAACCCTCTCTTGGCCCATCTCACTTGGGATTCGAGCCAGCGTACTTACAAGGGCCAGCAAGCAGGCTGTGTTGTGCACCTGCTCCCTCCTCAACCTCGGCTCCTCTCTCGCTGGCCTCTCTCTGACCACACCGGCTTCCGTGGAGGTCTCCCGGTCCCTCTGCTTCCCCCACCTGGAGTGTCCCTCACCTGATACCCTCTTCTTTCAAGTCTTTGCTCTCTCTGCTCTCCCTATTTACATAGCCCTCCCACCTTCCTACTCGTTCTGTTATATAATTTGTGTATTTATTTTCTCTTCCTCCCACTAGAATATAGTTCATAAGGCAGAAATTGTCTCTTGTTGATGTGTCACCAGTGCCTACAACAGTGGCACATAGTAGGCACTCATCAAATATTTGTGGAATAAATAATGAATTTAAGAAAATTTTGTTGATATTTAACATAAGATAACATTCCATCTGCAGTGTGTCTCTGAGAAAGATGATGGAGTTACTATTAGCACTTTTCACTGATTAAATTATGTATTTGTGAATGAATGTTACTTTATGCTAGAAAGAAGAGCTCAATACCAGTTTTCCCTCCATCACTTTGTCTTTACAGATGCAAACACTCAGGACTGCTTGTTCACCTAAATAAGCAGACAGGCACAGAAGGTATTTTGTTATGGCTGTTCCATTTTGTCCTTAGACTTCAAAGTTAAAGGCCAAAAGTCATATAAAGTATTTTCATAATCTTTCAGCTGACTACTAGATTAGGTTCTTCTATTTTGTTTAAAGCAGAGAATTAGAAGCCACCTGACTTGGAAAAGGCTTTGTCACTCAGTTGCTGGGGTCCCTTCACTTCAGTTCCTGAGGTGTGCACCAAAACCACCTTGACAGCCCTGTCAGCTAACCTGCCTCTCCTCGCTTCACAGCAGCTCCGCAGGCTTTTGCCTGACACGTTCAGGAATAGTTGAGAAAAATTACAATATTATTAATTTGACCATACCCTTACCAATACAGTATTGTAAAAATCTTATCACATTCTTTATATTTTCACCCAAAGCTTAGCTAAAGCTGCAGCTTCAGCTCACTCACTTTATCAAACATATCTGCCATGTACATTAATTGTCAAACCAGTCAGCCAAATCAGACTCACTTTCTCTCTGGAAAAGCCTTACTTCACTTCTCATCTCTGGTAACGTGCCTCTGACCGCCTTCTCACTTCTGAGGTCTGTAATAGTTCCCAGTTAGATAGGTGAGGCGCGGCCCCCTGGTGGGAGAAGGTGCTGCAGCTCTTGTTCATTGGCACCCTCTTTGCTTGCCTCTAGGGAAAAGCACAACCCTACCATAATGCCTCGCTTCAAGGAGGCTTTACTGTCACCAGTGCATCACCCAGTTTCGTCCTCGGGGGTGCGGCCTGGCCTTAGGGTAGTGCCTGCTAGGAAGAGGAGAGCTGAGAGGTGGGCCTTCTTTTACAGGTGGGAGAAGGGTGTGAGGGGAGGTGGGGAGGGAGAGTTGGCGGGACTACTTAGCTTGGGGACATTGCGTGTGGATTTGTTCTAGAATATTGACCGTCTAGAATCTAGAAGTGGATTTTGTCAAAGTGATTTGTGCCCACATACCCCTTGTGAAGGTTTGCTTTCCCAGGGTTACCTGTGACCTTCTTTTTTCTTTTTTTGGCTAATTAATTTCTTTCTATTGTTTTAGTAGAGATGGGGTCTCACTCTTGCTCAGGCTGGTTTCCAACTCCTGACCTTGAGCGATCCACCGGCCTCGGCCTCCCAGAGTGCTAGAATTCCTGTAACCTTCTTGAAGACACTGTTGTGTGGTTCCTTGAAGATAGGAGGGAGTGGGCGCCCAAGCACAGGGGAGAGAAGGATAAATCCTCTGATTGTAAGGTGCGGTGGGAGCCAGGCTGGCCCATCGAGAGCTGAGTGCCAGAAACTCTTCCCTGCTGCATTTCATTTTTGTGTGTTAAAACCCAGTTATTTGAGAAGCATAATGCTTTCAGCCCCAGCAGCCATGGAGGATGGTAACATAGAATTGGCCTGTCCTGGACTCGTACTCGATGCTCTGGGCCCCGGTGCACACTGCAGTTACAGACACACTAAATGAGCCCTCTGCCTGCCTGCTGGAGGGGAGCAACTGCCCCCCCCCTCAAGACACCCTGCAGAGCCAGGTGCAGAAAGTGATTTGGAGAGAGCTCCTCCCCTGGGGTCAGCATTGAGGAAACCTAGTGAACAGGCCGTGTTCTTGCATTTCACCTCTGTCAGTCTGCTCCCTGGGTACCTTTTTGTTGGACTGTGGAATCTCTGGGCAAATGCAATACTAAATAAGCAGGCTTGATACTGTCTAAAAGCTGTGCAGCTTTAAGGAGAGAAAAAGAAGGATTGACTCAGAAGCAGATGATTTTCTTAAGAGAGATTTGTTTCTTGAAAGAAAATAATTAGAACAGTGTATTCTCAGTTTCCAGTAAGTTAAATGAGAATGAAATATAATCCTAATAATTATTAAATGAGAGCTCAATTGGGACAGAGAAAATACCATGAAATCCAGAACCATATTAGACCAAATAACATCTCTGAAACTGGTAGGCAGTAGAGTTGAAACTACGCAATCAGTGAAGTGGAAAGCCGGCTAGAGAGAAAGCGCAGCGCGGCAGGATGGAACGCGAGCACAGCCACGAGGATAGACGTGGGTGTAACGTGAGTGGGGGTCGTTCCTGAGGACGAGGGCAGAGCAGGTGCAGCAGCAGCATCGGGAAGCTGTGATAGCAGCTCGTAGAGTGGACTGTGTGGTTTGCGAAGCTGAGCCTAACACTGGATTTCTGTGCAGTGGCGGTCAAGATCAGAGCATGTGTAAGAGACCAGCGTCCACAGAGCCTTTGGTGAACAGGTGTACTCTGAGTATTTTATACCTAAGATACCGCTTATTTAAAAAGTTATCATATCTGGAGTTAAAAATTTTTCCAAACAAGTATTTTTTCCAAAGACCTTATACTGTCAGTCACAAATCCAAGTGTATTTATAAAAATTAGAAATATACATATCAAAGAAGTGGGGGAAGACAGAATAATAAATGCCATAGGGATGGTTAAGTGACCAGTTAGGAAAAAGTATACCGCCTTCTTCTGTACAACAAAATTAAACTGTATATGAATGAATGAGCTGATTAAATGTAATCTATGAAACCAGAAAATTACTAGAAGAAAATATAGGAGGGTATTTTTATAAACTTGGCTGGGAAAGACCTTTTTTAAGCATGATACCCAAGACAGACACCCTAAAGAAAAACTGGCTTCTTAAAAAAGGAAACTAGTGTTCAGAAACAACAAAACCAAACGGCAAACAGCAGACTAAGAAAAATTATAACAAATATAAAAGGCAAAGGCTAATTTTATTAAGAGCTTTTTTATATTGATAATTAAAAGATGAATACCTCAGTAATAAGATTTAAAGAAATTGTTCAATTCTTACAAGAAAAATTACAAATTGATCAATATAATATGAAACACATTTCAACCTCACTAGTGTTCATCAGAGAACGTAAAAGAAAAGAGAAATAGTATTTCTCTTCTATCAAATTGGCAACGAATTAAAGACCTTAGGGTCCAGGTAATGCCAGTGTTAACTGCTGGACGGCATAAATGTTGATGCAATCTCAAAACTCTCAAAGAAGGAATAGAATAGTGATGATTTGAGGCTAACAACTTACTAAATGTTCATTTTATGTAAAAAGCTTAGGAAAAGAGATAAGATGTAATATTGCTTATTTATTATGATGATGATAAATATTTGGGGGGAAGCTGAACCTTCATTTTAAAGATGGTGTTAATTCTGTCAAATTTGAAAGTTGAGGATAATTTCATTCCTGGGAGGCTTTCCGGACTCTTTCCTGCTGGCACACCCTCTGCTGGCAGCAGCGCCATCAGCTGTTTACTGACCTCAGGCTGGGTACAGACTGGGGAGACGGACTGCCCTGTCAGGAGGTGCAGGGCCTGGCGGTGACTCTCAGACCCTGGTCATCCTCCTGCACGCTCGCCAGCTCGAATTTCCAGAGGGCCTGCTCTGTTCTGAAGCCTGTGCCGAGCACTGACTAAGGCAGCGATTCTGTCTGTGTGATTCACTGCTATGTCCTCGAGGCCTAGAACCACACCCAGCAGAGGGTGGGTGCTTAGTAAATGTTTGTTGAGTGACTGTTCGTCATGTACCGGGCACTGGGAATACAGCATTTGGCTCTAGCCAGCACCTCCTGATCCCCTGAGAACCGACATTCTCTCAGGGAGACCAGCAATAAGCAGATGAAGTCACCCAGGGCATGACACATGTTAGGCGGGAAGGCACTGGGTGCAGGATGTGGACCAGGGTCTCAGGACACGTGTTCTGGGCAGGGTGTGAACATGCCTCTGCCCTTCCCTGAGGGTTCGCTCGGCCCAGTGAGGAGACACAGCAGGCAGGTGACCGTGTGGACGGAGCCCATTTCTTCAGGTCCAGGGGAGGGCTCCCTCCAGTGTGCGTGCGTGCATTTGGTGAAGGAACCAAGGAACACTGCAGTCCTGGTTTTAAACTCTTAATTCTCTGTATTTGCCATATTCTAACATAGTGTTTGCTTTTTGTTTCCTTTTTTTTTTAATTTAAAGGATTTTTTTGTTTTGTTTTGTGTTTTTTGATAGATGAGGGTTACTACCAGGGTGGAAAATTTCAGTTTGAAACTGAAGTTCCCGATGCGTACAACATGGTGGTGAGTAGCCTGCGTTGAGCCTGTTGTTTTCTTTCTGTGGGCGGGGGGTGCCTGTGGCTGGTGGCCCACTGCTGTCACAGGGCCTGAGCACTCCCTTCCGAGTGTGTCCACGTGTGGCTGAGCACTAAATTTAGTGTTTCTGTGGTGAATGTCACTCATCAGCAATATTTAGAGTATCAGTAGAAAAATCCGTTTATTCCACAAATATTGATGAGTGCTGTGTGCCAGGCAGTCTGCCTGTGTATTTTATGTAAATCTTCAAGACCCTTCCAGGGAATAATTATACCATGTATATCACATTCCATCTTTGCTTTTGGGAAAGTTACAGACAACTCTGGAGGTGAGATAAAATGTAGAAAGTTGATAAAGTGATAAAAGTGGTAAGTAGCAGAGAGTAGAGATACTGATCGATGATAGAAAACTCATTTTTGGGAATTCAGAGAAAGAAAAGAAATGATCACTTTTGGAAAGTGGTCGAGGCCGTTTAAGCTTTTAAGAAGAAATAGAATGTGAGTCACCTTGGTGTGGCCCAGAAGCTGGGGAGGATGTTCTGGGTGACAGGTGTGGACATGAGGACTTGCAGCCCAGGGGAGGCGGGAGGACCAGGCCGGCTTGAGTGAAGAGTTGGGGTGGGGGAAGAATAGGGGCAAAAATGAGAAACCTCAGATTGGGGTGTTGTGTTGGGCATTTTCGGTTTGGCAGTGGGGAACCACTGAAGATTCTGAACAATTCCGCACAGCCTTGAGTGGGCGCCTTCAGGTGGGTGTGAGGCTGGGCCTCAGTGGCTAGTGTGGGACGTCTCAGTCCAAACTGCTGGCAGTTGGCATGTGGCCAGCCCAGCTTACTTGTTTTTTTCCTGTGTACTGCACATGTGTCTTTCCCTTGATGGTTTCTAACCCCCTCGGCCCATCAGACAGGAAAGAAAAATCTGATGATGGCATAATGAAAAGGTTATCTCTTATTAACTTGAGGATGTGGGTATTGGGGACAGCACGTACCTGTTACTTTGCTGGCAGTTGTGTGTGCTCCTCACTGCCTGACAAGTGGAGCTGTCCCCTGACCCCAGCCTCTAGGGTTCAGGTCAGTGGCTGCAACACTTTTTTTTGAAGCCAAAGCTTAATCTATGGAAATTGATTTTTTTTTTTTTTACTGGGCTACTACATTAAAAGTTCTTTTTGAAATGTAATTTATGGAGATGGGGAAGAATCAGCAATCCAAGAAAAATTTAATTTTTACACAAAGACAGGAAAATACACATTTCAGGCTTTTATCCATCCATCCAGCTACCTCCTGAAACTTTCCATCCTACCCAAATCACAAACTGAGAAACCTGGCAGGCAGAGTGCTGTGTACTGTCTCAGGTGAGAGGCAGTTTGAGTGGTTTGGTTTAAGTACATATGTTTAGAATTTGGGGGCTACTTAGTGCTTTCTAGAAACAACCAGGTATACATTTAAAATTCCATATATTTAAAATTCCAAGCTTACTACTGAATATCTGTATGTAGGCCATCTCTGTAGATTATGGTCAAGAGTAAGAATGTTAAAATTAAAGGATAGTGAGTTCATGACATTGTGCTTCCTGATAGCTTAGGGAGGAGTTTAGCATAAGCTGATAAACTTTCCAAACAAGCCTGGAGGCATTGGAGAACCCTCGTTTCAGGTACATTGGACATCATTTAGTAGCAGAGTTTCTTGTTCTCATTATAGGCAGAGAGCAAAACACGAGAGAATACCAAGGAAGGAACAGGCATTTACTAAGACCCTCTGTGTGCAGGGTGTCCTCACTCACTTTGCTTTATTCCTTTCTTCTGGTAGTTCACCGAGTGATCTAAATAGTCACGTCTTCATACAGTAGGCGGTTAGGTCTCAGAAAGCTGAAGTTAAAAACTTCCCTGATTAGCTTTGCAAATGTAGACAGCTGAATTGCCAGAGCTGGTTCATGTCCAGGCTGCCCAGCTTCTAAACGTGTGCCCTTCTCATCATACCAGGTGGTGAGAAAATGTTTGTTATGCTGTCCTGTCCCATAGGTGACTTCAAGAAATGGAAGGTGGGAAAATGGAATAAAGAGTGGCTAGAAAGACTCGTTTCCCTGGTTAATTGGGGACTGACACAGAGTGGAGGTCAAGGGTAGAGTTTGGATTTTTCCAGTGCCTTTACTGTCCCCTCTCTTGGGCCTCTACTCTCCAGTCCTGCCCACTCTGTTCCCTTGGAAAGCAGAAACCGTTCATCCCTGCAGCTGTTCTGAAGTTCTGTGTGCAGTGTTTGACCTTTAGTTTGTTATGGTGTTCTTACATTTTTATATTTTCACTGCTCTCTCCTTTGGAAGTTTCTAAATGATGGGCTGATCGGATTTCATCAGGAATAAAACCCCTGTTCTCAAGCCCAGAAGCACTGAGGGCAGCTGGTGGCTCTGGGGTGGACCTGGTCCCTACCCTGCTTCTGTGGGGTCCTTTCATCCCCCTTCCCCATCAGACCCTCCCATCCCCTTCTCGAGTTTCTTCTTCTCTTCCTCTTGACCAGGCCTGTGTGGGCAACTTTCTCAGTGACAGGCCAGCGTGTGTCACTGGAGTCCCCACTAAAGAGTCTCTAGGGGACCACCAGATACAGTACTTAGTTGGATACAAAAATAGTTGCATTTGCCATGTGTGTAATTGATCTTTTCCCCTAGAACTCTCTTTAATGTCTCTTTCCACTAGGCTGTGAGCCCTGCTGTGGCTGTCTTGCCTACACAGTGCGCAGCCCGTGCCTGCCGTGCTGGGTGAGAAGTGCACCTTTGTCCAGGGGCTGACTCTCTGTTTGCCCTCCACAAACTAACAGTGTAGAAACAGACTAAAGAATGCAGCCAGCGTGTGCAAACGCGTGAGTGCGGGCATTCAGGCCGAGATTGTGAGAGTGAACGCGAGGGAACTGTGTCGATTCGCAGCATGGGCGCAGACGCTTGGGAGCTTCTCAGGGTGCATCTGCCTCCGTGCCATGGCTTTATCCACACGACTTCTGCACTTCATAAGGGCTTTTTTAAACCCCTTGTAGTTGTAGTTCCTGCAATGAAGTCTGCTATTCAGATTGTGCATCTGAAAAGCTTTTAATAAAGTAGATCATTATTTTAGAATAAACTTTTAAAAGAAATGCCTACTTGGTGTGCCCTCTACACACATATACCCCTACATCCCAGCAACTAAAATTCAAATTTCCTCTGTTTTCTTGGTCTCTTTATCCCTGAATTTCACCTCTTAGCCTGAAGTCTGCCTGATAATCTCTGTCAGTTTAGAAACTGGCTGAACTGATGTAGTGACTTTTAATGAGTTCCTACAGCATGCTAGGCCGTGTCAGACACTGCAGGGCCAGAGACGAGAAGTTGGCAGCCTTTTCAGAATTTCGGTCTCCTGGAAGACAGATTCGGCCACAATGATGAGCTGGGCGGTGACGTGGGTGATGGCAGTACCTCAGGGTGGGGGGATGCCCAGAGGAAGAGCTCATGAGGGAGGGGGCCTCAGCCCAGACGCCACCTCACCTGTGGTGTTACACAGTGCCTGGGCGTCTTGGCCAGGAGTGGCTACGGAAAGGGATTGGAGCTTTTGCTCCTTGGCTATTTCCTCCTGGAAGTGACAGCTGTCCCGTCCCCTCAATGTTGTTGGCCAAATCAAGTAAAGTGGCCATGGCCAGCCTATAGGAGGTGAGGAAGGGCAGTCCTGCTGTGTGCCCAGAGGAGAGTCAGAGACACTGTCGAGCAGCAGTAATGATGGCCACAAGTGACACCTAACTCCCACTTGACCTCTGCTTTTTATATAATTTACAACACTTTGTAGGAAATTGAGAAAACTTGGCTATGCAAAAATAGAATATTTATCACCTGGGATCTCTCCACCCAGAGCTGATCACCATGACTTTGTAATGTCTGTATGCTGCATGCAGATGGAGCTACACTGCATGTAGCCTGGTAACTTGGGGGTGTTCACGTTCTAATATTGTGGCCATATAATATCATGGTCAATATCACATTATATATCAATTAACATATGATTGCATCATCATTAATAAGAGTGGTCCATTGTATGATGTTATCATGGTTTTAAACCAGTCTTTTATCATTGATCACTGGTTGACCAATTTTTTGATGGTATAAACCAGACTTTATGTAAAAGGCCAAGTAATAAATATTTTATGCTCTGTGGACCACATATGATCTCTGCCCCATTTTTTTTTTTTTTAACAGTGTTTTAAAACTGTAAAAGCCAATTTGACTTTGGGAAAACAGGCCTGGCATGGGTATGTTCTGTGGGCTGTGGTTTGCTGCCCCTAGAATATAGGGCTGCGAGGTGTGTCCAGGACACACCACTATCTGTCTGCCTCTTTCCTTCAGATAAATTCTTAGAAGTGGCGTTATGGGTATCGAGTAATTGATGCTCTGATTAAATCCTGTTAAATCACCCTCCAGGCCAGGTGTGGTGGCTCATGCCTATAGTCCTAGCACTTTGGGAAGCCAAGGCAGGAGGATCACTTGAGGCCAGCAGTTCAAGACCAGCCTGAGCAAGAGTGAGACCCTGTCTCTACAAAAAATAGAAAAGTTAGCCAGGCGTGGTGGTGCTCGCCTTTAGTCGTAGCTACTCGGAAGGCAGGAGGATCACTTGAGCCCAGGTGTTTGAGATTGCAGTGAGCTATGAAGAACCACTGCCTCTAGCCCAGGGGACAGTGAGACCCTGTCTCAGGAAAGAAAAAAAAATCCCTTTCCCTAAACTCTTCCCAAGATAAGGTGTTGTTGGGTTTTTTTCTTAAAGATATGGGGTCTTGCTGTGTTGCTCAGGCTGGTCTCAAACTCCTGGGCTCAAGCAATCCTCCCGCCTCAGCCTCCCAAGTGGCTGGGCTCTCAGGTGTGAGCCACCATACCCATGATGGAGTATTTTCATTCTTATTTTCTTTTTGCGATTTTGGGAGGAAATGGCATCTCATTTGGTATCCAATTATCATTTCAATGTTAATTTCTTAAGTAGGATATTGAATATTACTTCCTGCTTATTAGCTATTTATATTTTTTATGAGCTGCTATTATGTCCTTTGTCCATTTTTCCATTGGGGTATTTGTTTTTCTTATAGATCTCTAAGAGTTCTTATATGTAAAGTATTTGAAACTTTTTTCCTTAGATTTCTTAGCTGTGCTATAAATATTTTCTTTGTTTTGCATTTGTCATCTTTTGTTCTATGAAAGTTTGCTTTTTTGTTTCACTACTGTAGTCAAATATTTTTCTTCACAGGTTTTTTTTTAATTATGAAATGCTTAAAGCAGGCTTCAGACCCCCAAGATGGTCATCTACATTTTCTTCTAGCCCTCTTATGGTTCTCTTTTACATTTAGTTTTATTATATCTGAAATAAAGCTCTAAATTGAGATCTAACCGTATTTTTCCTAATGAGTAGCCAGTGCTACTAAATAATTCATATTTTCCCCATTGATTTGAAATGCAGTATTTGTCACATGCTAGAGTCTTAGCTGTGTGATAAGGTAGATGGCTGCACCCAGCACAGAGGGGGATGTAGGAGATGGGGCTGGGCATTGGTCGTTGGTCTGCTTTGGTGGTGGGGAAGGGCTACAAGACAAGTTCAGCTGGAAAGTGTATGTGTCAGAATCCGGTGCAGACTTTTGCTGCCTGTTCTGGGACCACCGTTAAGAGGACCATTGACAAAGGAAGCATCTGTGTTAACATCTAACTATGGAAGGTGTGAAGGGACGGGAGGAGAAAGGGCAAATACCCCTGAGCCCTTGGCAGATGTAGTAACAATAGGCTAGGTGGTCATGGACCGGGACCTTCATAGAAGGGGGACACCATTTGGGAGGGAGAGTGAGCTTGCCATCCTTCTAGATTCCTTCAGGTGCTAAGAGTCTGTGATTCAGCCCAGCCACCAGGCTGCGCTATGCTCAGTCCCTGATGGGTGCACGCGGTCTGCCCTGCGCAGCAGTCTGACATTCCCTCTGCAGCCTGAATGCCTCCTTGGAAGTGAAGGATACAGTCGCTTCTTTCTGTCAAATGTATTCCCTTGCATTTGCAGGAAAACAAATCAGAGCATGTGAAATTTATTTAAGCTCACTCTGAACCTAAATTCTTTAGTCCTCAGACACATGCATTTGCACAATCAGTTTAATCTTTTTGTTTTTTGTTTTGAGTCTATTAATTGTCTAGTGTTTTGAAATCAGTAAGAAAACTCAAAAGGGAGCTGAAAAGTATGTTTTCTTTATACAAATAAAAAGTGAAACTATAAGAGTAATAGAAAATGACATGAGAATATTTGGATGGTGAAGTATTTCCTAAGTACAACAAAGATAAAAATTTGATTACAAAGATAAAACCTTTCACTCCTCAGAAAACATCATAAATAAAAATTAATAGCAAATGATAAATAGGGAAGATATTACCTCCGTTTGACAAAGGGTTGATCCCTTTTTGAGATGACGTTTCCAATGACTGCATGTCAACCAAGGAGACCTCCATGTGGGAGAGGACCTGGGGAGAATCCTTCTGAAGGACACTGGCTCTGTGCCAGAAGGCAGTTACTGGCCAGCAATTCCTCCTCCTGGGCTTTGTCCTGAGGAAATATTTCATATAGGATGTGAGCAGAGATATGTGCCTTGGCATAGCAGGGCTTGGAGTGGAAGCAGGAAGCAACCTAAATGTCCAAGGCAGGGAAGCAGCTTGTTGGATGCAGGTGTTTGTACCATGGATGCGGGAAAGCCATCTGAAACAATGGCAGACATAAATATGAAACGATACATAGCACAGCTTCCTGCTGCTATAAAGAAAAACGAATGTGCATGCACACACATCTGTATATGTGGGTGGCCCAGAAAAGGGGCTCAAAAAATGTACATCAGATTCAGTAGAGATTATTTCTGGGTAGAGATGTTATATATATATATAGAGAGAGAGAGAGTGTGTGTGTGTATACCTATATAAAAGACAACAAAAGTGAAAGAAAGCATGTATAATTTATAATATATATTATTATAATGGTATGTTATTTATATATTATATTATTGTGTATATTATCTATTAATAAACATATTTCCTTTCATTTTTGTTTCTTTCCTTAAATGAGTTATGTATTGCTTTTATAATAGAAAAATCTTAAAAGAACTTTATCCAAACATGCCAAGTCATAAATGATGTTGATATGCTTCATCCCCATGCCCTCATTTTCATTCTTTCTCCCTCCTTCAAGTATAAAGTGGACTAAGATTTTCATCTAGGAAAATGTATATGACAAAAGCATCTTTAAAAACATCCCATAAGGGAACAGGGTGTTCTTCCAAGTAGCAGTAACTTTTAGCCACAGTTGGGTAACTTAGTGCAAAGGAATCTGAGGGCTCCTGGTTGGAATTTGGGCCTGGAGGGTACAGAAATCTTCCCTGGAGTGCACTGCAGGCTCCTCTTGCACAGCCCTGGCTAGCACCATGAGCCAGCAGGACACGGGACTTGAAGAGGTGCTCTGAGGTTTGTGGGCAGACTTTCCTGGTGAGACTAGCGCTTGTGGACACAGGGTGCAAGGACATTCCTGTATAGGGGCAGTAAGCCAGCCAGTATTCAAGGTTGAATGTATCTTTGGTGAGTCAGACTGCACACTGAGTAAGCCACTCAACAAGCGTCTAGATAGGGAATGTGGGAAGGCTTGGCCTGGAGACGGGATGTGGACAAACTGTCGGTGTGATCTCTCTTTCTCTCTCATTCTCTCTGTGTTGTAGCCTCCCAAAGTGAAATGCTTGACCAGGATTTGGCACCCCAACATCACAGAGACAGGTGAAATTTGTCTAAGGTGAGTTTCTTATCTTTCCATTTTTCTGCATTTGTGAGCGTTGTGTGTGAGCACTGGGCTTTTGTTTCTGTTTTTTTGTTTTTTGTTTTTGTTTTTGAGACAAGGTCTTACTCTGTTGCCCAGGCTGGAGTGCAGTGGCATCATCATAGTTTACTGCAACCTCAAACTCCTGGGCTCAAGCGATCCTCCTGCCTCAACCTCCCGAGTAGCTGCGACTATAGGTGTGCACCACCACGCCTGACTAATTTTTTAAATTTTTCGTAGAGACAGTGTCTTGCAATGTTGCCCAGGCTGGTCTGGAACTCCTGGCCTCAAGTGATCTTCCGGCATTAGCCTCTCAAAGTCCTAGGATTTGTGCCCAGCCCAGTTTTATTTTTGTATATGCTATTCCCTTTCTTTCATATCAGCCTCATTTTTATAGGTAGTTAAAAATACATTTTACACAAGCACACCTTTTTTAAAGGCATCTTTCCTTTGAAGTGTGTTTTTTAAGTATTGAAATGTTAAAATTCTGCCATCTTTGGTCGCAGATTATAAATGCCTGTTGTGTCCCCTCACTCTGTCAGAATCAAATCCAGAGTAAGAAGGCCTCTTGTCACTTTTGCTGTCTTCTGGGAAATCAGATTATTAGCAAAGCATGATAGGAATTAGCAGATGTTGGCCTGATAAAAGAGCCAGACAACTTAGAGGAAAATATTGTCAGATTTGACCACATACAAATTAAAAATACTGGTTGGGCGCAGTGGCTCAGGCCTGTAATCCTAGCACTCTTGGAAGCCAAGGCGGGAGGGTCGCTTGAGCTCGGGAGTTCGAGGCCGGCCTCAGTAAGAGCAAGACCCCTCTCTACTAAAAATAGAAAAAAATTAATTGGGTGTTGTGGCGTGCCCCTGTAGTCCCAGCTACTTGGGAGGAGGAGGATTGCTTGAGTCCAAGAGTTTGAGGTTGCTGTGAGCTAGGCTGACACCACAGCACTCTGCTCAGGTCAACAGAGTGAGACTTTGTCTCAAAAAAACACAAAATTGAAAGAAAAATGATCAGCTAGCATCCTTTGAAAATAGTCTTTACCAATCATTGTGATAAAGATGGACATTTCCTCTGGAAAAATGTAGCTTTGGCCACAAATAGGTAACTCATACAAGGAGAAACACAGGTGGACAGTAAACATCGGAGGAGGCGTTCTGTCTCATTGGTAATTAGAGAAAGGCGCAGAAAGGTGCTGCTTACGTCTTCTCAGACTGGCGGACACAAAAGTAGATACTTGGTGATGTGTGCGTATGAGTATGTGTGAAAGACAGACAGAGCAGGCACTTTCCCCAACAGAATACGTGTTATCCGTGTACCTTCTATTGTTCCTTCAGCCATATGGTCTCCCTTTAGCTTGTACTTACCCCTAAACTTGCCAGCTGCACTTCTGGGGATTTCACGTAAGGAAATGATGTGCCACGTGTATGTACCAGAACCACCTTACTCTTAGTGAAAAGGCAGACAGTGTCCGGTAGTGGCTTAATATACAGCTGATTCGTAGCGTCTCCTGAATAAAGGGAAAGAAAGCCCAGCCACATCTCTGGTTGCCTTCTAGGCAACATCCAGTGGAATTCTTCCCGCAGCAGGACTTCCTGGTTCCTGGTGCTCCATGGGGCTTACTTAGCATTTCTAGTGCACGGGAGCACTTCCCTCTTTTAGAGAGAGTTTCCCCGGCTCTCTGCCCTGTGTCTTTCTGCGCCTCACTCCATGGGCTGCCTGGTCCTAGCAGGGGCCCTCACGCTGCTCTGGTTCAGAGTCAGAGGTTCCATGTCTGTGGGTTTGGAGGGCCCAAGGTCAGGAGCTCAGTGGTTGCACTTCAGCTTTTTTCCAGAGTGTATACTTCCGGTATAGTTCCCGGAGTGTCTTCTGTCTCCTTGCTTAGTAACCTCCCTGATGGCTGAGTGTCTCTGTCACCTGAACTTCCTCTGGGACTACCCTCTGCTGAAGCCAGGCTGGAACCTCCACCATGACTGGAGACACTGCACCCCCCAAAGAGCCTCACTGCTGCCCGGGGGCTGCCCAGATGCCAGGCATAGCCTGTCTGGTGGCGTTTGTTCCCCAGTTACCTTCCCTCAGTGGAAGCCCTCCTGCTCTGGCTGTGCTGTTGGCAGTAAGCTCAGGAGGATGCTGCCAGGTCTACTATTAACCCGAGCTTCCTTCCTCCTTTCAGTCAGCTACTGTTGATGGGACGCAGGTATCTTGGAGAGCAATTTGTATTCCCTGCTATTACGGAGCTTGCTATCTGGTGGGTGAGACAGGTATCAGACAAGTAAACAACAAGTATATAACTAAAGATTGCATTAAGGTCTATAAAAGAAAAGGATGATCTAGGTCAGAAATAATTCCCCCATGCTGGTAACAAAATCTTTCATTGGACCATAAAGGCCACTAAGATTTGACAGATGGTTCCCAAAAATTTATTCAAAAGTTGTAGAAATTTCAGATCCACAAGTCACTGACACCTCTAAGGGCAGAAAGACATCCACCCAGTTGGTAGGGTACATGATTTTTCTTTTTAAGGCTCAAAGTAAACTTTAATGGTCAATTTAAAGTTATGTTTTTTCTAACTGGTCTTCATAGACAATCATAGCTTTGACTCAAATTCTAAATATTTATATTTTCTACTGATCTAAATTGACATATGTGAATTTGAATGTACTCTAATCCAAAAACATCTGTCACTGGTAACAATCACGACCTATAAAGCCTGATACTGACATATTAGCTTAGGGACTTTTATGTACAGATCAAAGCCACAACATGATAAAATAATTCAACAAATACAAAGGTAATTTTTATCTCCAGAAGGAAGCTTGGCAATAAATTGTAATTTCTCAAAGTTTAGAGTAATCATTTGTTATATATGAGGGTATAATATGTGCACTTACAGCTGCTAGAACAGTTAAGAAACGACGCTCAGGACTCACCATGCCTCTGAAGCCCAGGTCGCCTGCCCTGAGCCTCCTGCCCAAGGAGTGACAAATCCAGAATTTTGCATTAATCTGCATTTATTTTTAAGTTTTTTCTTTTGAACTTGTATTAATAAAAAACAGCTATTAAAACGTCACGTGCAAGAAGCTCACATTGTTAACCTGCTTCCGCAGCATTTCAGAACACCAGCTCCGAGTGAGTTGCTGGGTTGGAAGAACAGTGTTTACCAAGTGCATGCCCTAAGGCATGTCTTCTCTGTGCCTTGGTTTCCTCCTTTGTGAGACAGGGAAATGGTGGCACTTCCTTCACAGGTTGTTGTGGGCATTCAGTGAGTTTCATGACCTAGGACCTAGGATGGTGCCTGACATACATAGTAAGCTCTAAGCCTCAGTTATTCCTGTTGTCATTCGTGTTGCTCTTGTCATTTTCTGAACATTAGATTGACAGATGTTCTTTGTGTGCTTTTTTGTTTTTGTTTCTTTGAGACAGGGTCTCACACTATCGCCAGGGTTAAAGTGCAATGGCCTTGAGCGATCCTACTGCCTCAGCCTCCTGAGTAGCTGGGACTGCAGGCGTGCACTGCCACACCCAGCTAATTTTTCTATTTTTCTGCTCTTGCTCAGGCTGGTCTCAAATTCCTGGCCTCAAACAGTCCTCCCACCTCAGCCTACCATAGTGCTAGGATTACAGGCATGAGCCACCATGCCTGAACTCTTTGTATGCTCTTTTAAGCATGCTTTTCCTCTCCTTATAACTTCCATGTCAAGGATTAAGTATCTCTGTGTACAACAGATGGATGGAAATAATATGAGACATTATAAATAAATGTGTTTATAACCTTGGAGGTGGAGAAGGCCCTCTTCAGGGAGACAGGACACTGAGAAGCCACAGAAGAAAAGACATAAAATGTAGATCTCCTATATGGAGTAAAGACAAAACATGTGCCGACAGGACTTGTGCGTGTGCACCCACCCGTGACTCAGGTCACTGTCAGCTGCTCCTTGCTAACGGCTCTGTGTTTGTGTTTTTCAGTTTACTGAGGGAACACTCAATTGACGGCACTGGCTGGGCTCCCACAAGGACACTGAAGGTAGGGCCTGTGCCTTTTGATCAGGGTTCCTCCCCTGCAGTCCTCTGCCTTGGGTAACCAGCCTCCTGGGAGAGCAGTGCATGTCCCTGCCTGTCAAGTCCATGCTGGTGGTCGGGCACAGGCTGCTCCCTCCTCTCCCCACTGCCCGCTGCATGGGGCTGCTCAGCCAGTCACTGACCCTGCTCAGTTAGGGTCGGATGAGTGTCCTTGTTGGCCAGTGCCAGGCACCGTTCCAGAACCAGGGACAAGAGCCCAAACTGCAGGCTTTAGAGCCAAACTGCCATCCACCGTGGGAAACTTCATGGCCATCATTCTTTTAACAGGGATGTCCTGAGCCCTTCTGGCCACCAGAGGGCCCAAACTGACATTCAGACCACTCCCTGTGGCCAGAGAGGACTGTCAGGTGTTGGGTCTCCATCAATAAGCAAGGACCCTGGGGATCAGCGCAGGAAGGGGTTTTAGCCCTGGTCCAGTATCAGGGGACACTGCAGACTGCAGTCATGACCCAGCACCTCCCGAGCTGTGGTCTCTGCCACCTTGGCATCCCACCTGCCCTTCTCTCCAGCCTCTTGCCATGTCCTAGACAAGTCCTGCCCACTCAAGACTTAGCCTCTGCACGGGCTGTGCCTCTGCCTGGAAGGTTCTTCCCTCCCACAGTCCCCTACCTGACAGGGTCCTCCTCCCCTGCATGCCCACTCAGATGGCTGCCACTTCCTCTATGGAGCCTCATCTCCCAGGGTAGGTGCTCTGGGGGATACATTTCATAGATGTGGTGCTGACCTGCCCATCTGTCTGACCCCTTCCACCAGACAGGGCTCCAGCTCCAGCCCCAGGCCAGGCTCACACCAAGATGTCAGGGATGGGAGGGTAGATGGATTGGTCAATGAATGAGAGAAAGCAGAGAGGGGCAAATGAAATGACCACCTAGCAGAGAGCGCGAGGCGAGCGTGAGAACAGGCCTGGAAAGGACAAGGCTGGAGCTGATGAAGAGGAAGGCAGAGAATGACTGAGTCACAGATGGCGGGTCAGTACAGATAGGACATTGGTTTTTAATTTAATTTAATGAAAATCTGATCCTTGAAATGTTAGTCTCCCTTGATTCCTGAAGTAACTAAAGGAAAATTATTAAGAATACTCAGTAGGATGGGGCTGGGGGCGAGTAATTAGCTTATCTACGACCCCAAGAGGCAGTAGATATTAAAAACAGATTTTATTTTAAAGGTGACTTTTTAGAAGGCTGAACCATATTGGTGACAGTGGGTAAGAGGTGATTTAAGGCGGTGCTCTCTGTGTAAACTCTGACCTGCGGACTCTATGGTGGCACAGGATTGGGTTCACTGGGCCGGGGTCTAACCGGGAGGGCAGTTGATGTTCTCTTTGATTTTTTATTCACTACCTGTGGCTGCTCATCTCTTTGAGTTTCCCAGAGTTTGTTGTTATACTTGAAGAGAAGTTGTTTTAATTTTCTGACTTCAGAAAAACAACACATGCTGAAGACAGATTTTTTATACAGTACAAGGCACATTTCTTGCCATGGGTTTAAAAGGCTTTGGATACACAACAGCCTGAGACATGTTTTCTTTCTTATTTCAGGATGTTGTTTGGGGATTAAACTCTTTGTTTACTGTAAGTATAAAGTTTTTCTCAGTTTCCCTGATGGCTGGTTTTAAACATCACCTTAAGGATAACACAAAAACATGTTAAAAAACAAAACATGCACACACCCTTCTTTAAGAGTAGAACAGTGAGGTGGGACCTAGGGAGCTTTGGAGTGGCTTATGGGGAGCCTGTTGGGGACAGGGGCACAGGAGCCCCACTTCTGCCCTCTGCCTTCTGGGGAACAAAGTGGTTCCATTTGCTTTAGTCCCTCCTAGTGGAGTGGCCCATCCCTATCTGTGCCTGCGGTCTCACCAGCCAGCTCAGTCAGGAGCCCTGTTTGCTCCCAGGTGTCCCGCTTTGGATGGATGACTGTGTGGTCACCAGCCTTGACGGCTTTTCACAAACCCAGAACCTCAGAGCTGTCTCCTTGTCAGCGATGAGCTGCCAGCGTTTGCTGCTCTCAGGAAGCAGCACATCTTACAATGGCTCTGGGACAGAAAGAGGCTAAACAGTGTTAATTGGATTATTTTTAATATAAAATTATTTATTCCTTTGAATTTTTATTGTTTGATTCATTAAAGAACACTTAAAGAAATAAGCTTCAGGTATCTGTCTCCAAAAAAAGGTTTTGCTTCTTTTGGTAAAACCTGAGGTGCCTCCATGAAAATGAGCACATCTTGGATAGTCCACCAAGAACCGGATGCAGCCCACAGCAGGTGTGCCCTCACGACTCACTCACACCAGGTGGGTCCTGTCATCTGAGGGCACAGTGTTCTTGTTCTTATCTTCACCGAGAGGAAAAACAGCAGAGCCTCAAACTAAGCCGTGATCCCCTGCCCACCTTTGCCTCCTGACCTGGTGGTACCGGGTGGGCACCTATAACACCAGCAGAGAAACAAAACATTTCCAGTGGTTTCAGGAACCCATGAGCCCCATGGAAGCTAATGCCTGATAGAGACCTGGGCTTGAGCCATCTGGACCGTTTTCTGCTGGTCTCAGTCACTTTGTTGTGATTTGGTTTTTGGCTTTTTTATTAAAGTGAATGAAGTTTTACTTCTGGAGCTGTGAAGGCCAAGCATGATTTAAAATCTGCCTGGCTTGTGCTCATTGTAATGTTGAGTCTTTGCATCTCCAGTTTTGATCGAGAGAGCCAAACAGGTCAGGTGCCCTTCCAGAGCCCACACAGTGTCATTGTCATCAGCCCCCACAATGGATCCTTTCTGGAACCATCATGTCTGCCCCAGGTTCCTTGGCTGTGAACAGGTTTTGACTGGCGACTTGCTACAGAGGAATTAATGGAAGGAAAAAATAAACACTGGCTCCTTGGAGTTCTTTTTTTTTTTTTTAAGAAATCTGGTGTAGCCACATTAGCTCCCTGTCTCCAAGTGTTCTAACCCTTTTAAATTATAAAGAGCCAATTAGCAATTAGACTTGCTAATTAAGTAGGTAATGATTATTCTGACCAATATATTCATTGTAAGTCAGATATACAGTAAAGAAGATAAGGAATTTTGTGTGTCTGATGTAGTCTTTATATATACTGGGTATCTCATATAATATATGCTTATATTTATGCCTTTTTCTATGACTTGGCATCTAATTTTCCAATGCAATTACCATAGAGATTTGCCAGTTTTCTTTGCTATGTTTGTAATATATTATTGGTCACAGCTATATTTATCTCCAAATCCAGGAACACAGTCCCAGAATTTAACATAATTCTCACAGAAAAATATGGTCTCGACAATAAGCCATCATATGGCATGCTTTGGAGAGCAGTGACTCGTGACAAGAACCAGTCTCACTGCCCTGGGGTTCAGGAGGAGGGATGGACAGTATAAAGTCAACATGCCTCTGGTCTGAAATCCAGGGTGCTTGCTGGGGTGGGGAGCGAGGGGATCAGTGCCCCAGTGCTGTTCTAAGGCAGGGAGAGGCTGGTGCTCTCTCCCGAGGCTGGTCCGAGGGCACTGCCCTGCGCTCGGTCGGGTTCCAGGGGTTGTCCCTGAGGCCGTGAGTGGGATGCTTGTGAGTGAAGGGAAGTCCAGGAAGGCCCACGTAGAAACCATAGGCTCACAAAGGCAAGCTGTTAGTCATAAGGTAAATTAAAAGAGGAAAATTAATTTTTGTGAAAAAGAATGGGATTTTTGTTTGGAAGTGCTCATAATGAGAGTGGTTTTCATTCTCCAATTATCAAAAATAGCATTAGAAAACAATGTGATTGCTATTTCCTCTGTTTTCACCAAACTTCGGACAATTATGTGTAAACATACCCCTGACTTCTTTCAATCATTAATCACCATTTTGAAAAAAATACCCACATGTTCAGTACTTTTACATCAAAAGAACTGAGTTCTTAATGGAATTCTCAACTCTCCAGGTTGGTCTGCCATTCGCTAATTAGACTCTGTTGCTGCTTCATGAAGTGAAGACTTTAGCAGCACAAAAAGATTCTTTCTGGTGTTTACTGTGAATTTCTCTCTTTCTCAGGATCTTTTGAATTTTGATGATCCACTGAATATTGAAGCTGCAGAACATCATTTGCGGGACAAGGTGAGCCAGTCACAGGCTTATTCTAGGCTGATGTATTTGGCACAAAAATGATTGCTACTGTCTCTTGATTGGATAAATAAGAAGTTGAGAATGGTGAGGTGCAGGACTGGAATTAAAGTAATTTATAAATAATTCGTCGTGATAAATGTTTGTGGCCTCCAGAAAGTGTTTTACCCAAGGTCAGAGAGAAGTAGTTTTTATTAGATGTGATTTCCTAGCAGAATTCAGTCTGAGTAATTAAAATGTAGTTGTTCCTTTACCTTATTAACGTGCAGAGACACAGAGGGAGGTTGGACAGTGTCGGCTGCCTTGTCCCTCCACACCTTTGCTGGGCTCATGCACATGCACGCACATTTGGTTTTGATCTTTACTCAAAATAATGAGAGCCTATTTATTACTCTTAATCCTCAATTAATTAATTAATTAATTTTTTAAAGTTTTTTCTCCAAATCAGCGTATAAACTATCACTCATTCATTTCAGGAGCTGCATTATATTCCATAGAGTAGGTCTGCCATACTTTTTTTTAACAGTTCTCTTCTTGGTGGGCATTCAGGTTTTGCTCTTAGGGGATTTTTTTCCCAACTACAAACAGTAACGCAATAAATATCTGTGTATACACATCCTGAAATACTGGTAATTTTTGTTCTGTTTTGTTTTGGTTTTTTTATAGAAGAGAGTCCTTGAACTGGGTTAACTAGGTCAAAGATTATGCGTATCCTTCATTGGGATAGCGTTGGCCAGTTCGTTTTCCTGTGAGGCCGTGGTGGTGCCCATGCCCAGCAGCAGTGCAGGTATGCGGGCACCTTTTTCCCTGGCGCTCTGCACCAGACAGGTGTATGCTACTTTCTGAGCTTCCAGAGAGGTCAAGGCCTTTCTTTTTTTAAACTTCCAGTTTGTTTGTTTATTTATGGAGACAGAGTCTCCTGGGTAGCGAGACTAGCAACAAACGTGAGCCACTGCACTCAGCCAGGTGTCTCTATACAGAAATGTGTATTAGCTATTTGCATCTCTGAGTTACTTGTTCTTATTTTTGAGCCATTCTTTTCTTAGATTAATTTTCTTTGAATTTTAGGAGGTCTTTGTCTATTAGGGATATGAATCTGGTCACTTTTGCAAATACCAGGGCCATAGCTCTGTCAGGTTAGCATAAGCTCTGCTAGACTGTGCTTCTATCTTGCCTATTTACAAATGGATTTGAGGAGCTTCCAGGAAAACACCTATTTAAGAAGACTATTTACCTAGAAACAAAATATTAAAACCCACTGGGAAGGAAAAAGTATAACAAAACCCAAGCTGCTAGGATCGCAGTGCTCCGTCTCACTCGGGGCCATGCTGGCTCTGCCTCAGCATCCCGCGCTGCGGGCTCTGCCTGGATGTGCGTTCTGCGTGGGAGCCAAATTCCCTGTGGCAGCCTTGCCACCGCTAGTGCTTGGCCCCCGCCACTGTTAGGTTGGCTAGCGCTGCTCTGCACGCACCTATGAAGCCATCAGGTTGGTTCCAGACACCTGAATGTTCAGAGCAATGGCTCCTGCTTACGTGAGACCTGCTGCCTAGACGGTGCCGGGCGTTTGAAGTTTGCCTTCCCTGGTCCTCTCCACAGCCCTGAGCCTGAGTTCCGAGCGGGAGGTGCTGCCTCGCCAGGGCCCTGAAGAGTGGGCAGGAGCATCTCTGTCAGAGAGGCGAGAGAGGCACCACCCAAATGTGTGGTGGGCACGGTGGGGACAGCGAGATGTTGGGTGTGACTGGGAGGGTGGAGCGGGCCGTCTGTTGTGGCTGGCGTCCTGCAGAGGAGACCGAGCCCTGTCTGAGGGCCAGGGCAGCAGAGGTCCTTAGAAGTGCCCGTGGTGGGAGGTGGCACCTCAGCCCCCGACACCTGCTGTGGGGGTCCTGACAGGACCTGTGTCTGGCAAAGGTCTGGTACTGTGCTGTCAAGACCCCACCTCTCAGGAGGCTCCATGCATCTTCGCACTCCTCTCTGCTGTCTTTGGCACTGACGAGGACATTCCACTCAGCCCTCGTGGACCAAACTTTGTCAGAGAAGGTGACGATAGTAGAGGGCACTCCCACAGACCCAGGTGGAGGTTTTGTAAGAATGTCTTTCATTTCGCCTTTCTTTGTGTGAAATAAGGGGAACACTTTGCAGTTGATAAACCTTTAACCCCTGTAAAATGGACCTAAAATCTCCAAACAGTGCTGCCTCCACGTGAATTCCAAGAAGGGCCAGCCCTACCCCTGCTTCATGCTGAGTGATGATCAGTTACTGAACTTCCACTTACTTTACCTTACGATCATTCATTCATCACAGGTTTAACTGATGGCCACTTATGTGCCAGGTGAAGTGCTGCATGCTCGGGGTGGACTGCGAGAGTGACAGTCCCTGCCCCTGTCTTGTGGAGCGTGCATTCTAGTGGGAGGAGGTGGAACATCAGGGAAGGGGCCAGGGAGTGCAGCGTGGTGGGGGAACAGTACTCCAGAGAGCATCAACAGCCAGTGCAAAGGCCCTGGGGCACTCCCCATGCCTGGGGAGCTCAGGGGAGAGGAACGAGGCTGGTGTGACTGGCATGGACAGCAGGGCCGGAATAGTAGGTGCCAAGCACTGTTCAAGCACTTGACACAGAATGCACTTGTTGCCTGTAACAACCCCAGGAGCAGGGTACTGTTATTAACCCTATTTCACTGCTGAGGACGTAGCCATCAGAATTTGAGACTTCTCATGATTATCCAGTTAGTGAGGGGCAGAGCCCAAGCTCTGAACCCAGGCAGTCTGGCTCCAGTGTCCGAGGTCTTCACTTGGTCCTGTGCTCTGAGGCCCAAGGGAGGAAGGGAGGAGGGAAGTAGCAGAGGCCGGAGCACGGGGCCTGCTGCAGGTGTGGACACCGGGCTTTGTCCTGAGTGAGGACATGGGAGATGGGCAGGGGCACTTTTGGGGGTCTTCATTTCATTTCACACCCTGTAAGCTTTTTCACTGTCCTTGTGAGCGGATGGCATTGTCTGCCTCTGGGGACTGTGGAAATGACCTTGAGAAGACTTTTTGCCAGAAGCCCGGTAGGGTTTCTGCACAGCCCCGCTCTGGGGTAAAGGGCCAGAACAGGCGGCTCCGGATGCAGTCCGGTAGACAAGGGCAGGCAGAGCCACCTGGGTGAAATCACAGCTTCCTCAGAGGTCAGGAGCAAGTCACAGGACAGTGTCATAGCTTCACACTGGGAACTTTCCTGGCCCTTTCCAGGTTGCTGTGCTAAGTAAGGGTGTGGCAGGAGGCAGCCTCCTGGCTGGAGCCCAAGGCCGTGCTCCGGGCAGGGCTCGCCTGTGCAGGGCAGCACCACCTGGCGTGTGCGCCCGCCACATGGCCGTTGCCCAGTGCGGGGAATACACGCTGCTATCAGAAAACAGAGACAGTGGGACTCATGCCCGCAAAGAACTGTGACAACTGTGCTGTGTACCCCCAGCAGTGGGGCATGCATGGCATCGATGAGACCAAAGAAGTGTGACCCTGTGGGGCCATCAGGGACCCAGCAGCCATGCTGTAGGAGTGAGAGCATTAAGTGCTCCAGGTCATTCTCACAGCCCGTGTGATTTTGTTCCTAGCCTCGGGGAGAACAGACCTAGGGACAAACCTGGGGCAGTGGCCCAGATCTGAGAAGGCAGAGCCGCCTATAGCAGCCCAGGTGATTCCTGGGTCCATACTGCCGTTGGTCCCCTGGGGCATCCAGGCAGCTGCTGCTCGGTGGAGCTCCACAACACACCCGACTCTCCTCCTGGGCGGCCACCTGCGCTGAGGCTGTAATGGGCTATGAAGAGTGGGCACATTTTAACTGGGCAGCAAGGTCCAGGGAAGTCTGGGAAGACAGATCTGGGGGCAGGGGTCTTCCTGAGAGCAGCAGCTTTGGCCCACGCCCATCTGTATGCAGAGGAGTCTTGGCTTTGTGACCTCGACCACACATTCCTGGGCTTCACTTTCCCCATCTGCAAAGCAAATGGGGTGGGCGAAATGCTGTCTTAGGACCCTTCCCTCTCAGACCCCGTGTCTGTGCCCCCAGCCTCAGCATACCCAGCAGTGTCTGGTGCACAGTAGGCACCAGAATCATGGAGAAATGTCACTTAGACTTGGCCAGGTCTCCGGTCATTCTGCCACCTTGGTGACCAGAGGCCCGGCCTCTCCACACATAACCTGCGAGTTGGTGGCTCTGACTTATACCGAAGCGCTGCATCACTTTCACTCACTCCCGCTGTTCTTCTCTCCCTGGTCCTCTCGCTCTGCAGGAGGACTTCCGGAGCAAAGTGGACGACTACATCAAGCGTTACGCCAGATGATGAAGGGGAAGTTTGCAGGCCCACGGACTGTGTTACAGTTTGTCTCTAACGTGAAACAGCAAGAGGTAGCCCCACCTCTCCCCCGTCCTCACGCTCCCTCTCAGTCCCACTGGATTGTCCCAGCCCTGTGACCATGTTGTCCTGAAGAAGACCATCTTCATGACTGCCCATTGTAGATGGAGAATTCCACATAAATACAGCAAGAACATGTATTTGGGTTTCTAAAGAGTTGTCTGCTTACCTTAACATGTTTACTTTTTTGAAATTGTACTGTATAGGCTGTTGGTGAAATTCTTGAGAAGTTGTAATGAACTCAAAATTGAGGCTAGAGCTTGCTTACCCTTTGCCCAAACAAAACTGGTCTCCTGCACAAGTGACGCTAACGATGTGTTCAGTGTAACGCGCAGATTGGCAATAAGAAACCCGCCACAAACTGTGATTGGAGGCAAATTCTCTTAGCTTCTTCCACGAATGTTGGCCCTGCCTAGATGTTGTGAAGCTTTCCAGAATGCATAGAGTCATTCACTGTAGATCTCTTATTGAAATGCGTATTTTATTTAATGTAAGTATATTTTGGAACAGATTTGTAATTTGTACAATTTAATGCTTTAATTATTTTTTCTATTCTCATTTAGTTTGTATTTTCATTGTATAGAGCAGACAGAAAGATGTTGGGTCAATCAACTATTGAAGAGAAATACAAAGAAAATATGAAAGACACATTATTCATTCTGTCCAAATGCAACAAGATTCTGGCTCTTAAAAATCAGCTCTTGCTTTCAGGTCCAGATGTGGCAAGGACATTTTGGAGCCTTTTGACGCTAGATCTGGATGATAAAAATAAAAGCAAACAAACAAAAAGGCAGGGAGCCCATTCTCACATGCTGCCCAGAGGAAGCTGGCTGGATGCTGGACCAGATGGGGCTGGTGTTTCTGCGGTGTCATGTGATCGGGAGCCAGTAGCCACTTACCAGAGCGCCAGACCCTCGCTGTCCTGAGAGGCAGGAGAGATACTCAGGAATCAGCCCAGACAGTGTCTGATGCCACTGAGACTGTGCCTGTGGCCTTCTTCTGAGCTTGCTGTGTCTCTGGCCCTCTCTGGCAGCGAGCCTGGGCCTTGGAGGAGCAGGAATCGGCAGCGCATGTGCCATCCTCAGCCAGGTTCACTCGCTACAGAGGACGAGCCCCGAAGAGAGGATTTATTCCAGTGTTTAGACCTTCGAACCAGTGAAGTCATATGCAAAATAAATGTTTGTCTGGTTTCATTTGCTGCCTGCCTAACACTCACATTTAACTGCCAGCCTCCCTAGACCTCTGGAGTCCCCAGTCTGCCATCTACTGGGTTTAGTTGCTTTTCTTAACTTACAGAATCTCTGATTATGAGATCAGTCTTCTGGAGGTCCAGCAGGTGAGGAGTGTAGGCCTTGCTTCCTTTCTGCAGTCAGGAATTGTACCCAGTAGACTTGAGGGTGGCCCTCTGCTGATGGGCCACACATACAGGTGCCCAGAGCAGGGAAGGTGGGGCTGGGTCAAGTGAGTGGTGGCATCTCAGGGGCTCGGGGCCTGTCGAGGCGGTGTGGTAATCCCCACCTCCCAGGGCCTGGGAGCGATACTTACACACTTACCATGAGGCATCCTCTGCTAGGCGGGTCGAGAGACCAGGGCCAGCAGCTGTCCTGCCCACGCACCTGATTTCTGCCTCTAGTGACCTTGGAAATGAGATTCTCTGCCTGGTGCCAGTCCCAGGCCCGGGCCACGGCACATCCCATGGTAGCTGTTGGGGCCGCCCCTGAGCTGCCTGGCTGTGCTGCAGATGTCGGTGGGGCTTTGCCATGAGGCACGTCTGTAGAAGAAATGATGCCATTGCCTGTAGTTGAGTGGAAATATTTATTCAGTGGAGGTGAAAGGCAGTGTGCCCTCTGGATCACACTGAAAGCAATAATATCAGTTGTTAATTCTGACCTCTAAATACACAGTAGAAAAATGCTTATTATCAGGGATTAAGCAATTCTTTAAAAATGACATGTCCAGATAACTGAATCATCCTATTCCGTCCAGTGGAAATCCTCCGGAGATATTTTGCACACACCCCCTCCCGCCGTCTTAAGGCGCACGCTCAGATGTGACCCAGCGCCGTGAGCGCTGCGCGGGTGCTGGGCCAGTGGGGCCCGTGGGGCTGTTGGTGACTGTGGGACCCACTGGCTTCTTGGCATCTCCTCCTCACTCTTAGGCCAAAATAACATTTCTGGCTCTAGTCCGTCTGCCCTAACCAATCTGGTCATAGTTGATGAGGGGACAGGAATCCCTAGACTTGGCCGAAGAGGCCGACCCGGAGCAGATGGGAGTGGGCAAGGCCTTGGGGAAGAGAAGCTCTTGGGTCGCTCTGACATGCAGAACCCTTGCTCCTGACTCCTGGTTCTTGGCTGTGCTCTGGAGGGTCCCCACAACTCCACTGCTTAGAATTTGAGGTGGCAGCTGCAAGCACTCTTATAAGAAAACACTTCTAGGGGTGGCCTCTCAGAAGAAGGCTCACATCTCCCCTCTGACCTTCCCCCAGACATCCTACCAGCAGGTGACCTCCCCTTTGCAGCCTTTCTACTAAGGAGCCAAGGCAAGAGCATTACTCGATGTCGAACTCGGATCTGGGCTCCGCGCCTCCCTTGCCTTTTCCCCCACGGCCCTGGGCTTGGCTCCTCGTCTGTGGTGTGTTGCACACGCTGTATTGGAGTGTCGCGGAGCTCAAGCCCCAGCAGAGCAGTGTCTTGGGTTAGGATTGTCTTCACCTGCCCTCGTCTCCAAACACTGGAAGCCTCAGAGACTGCTTACATGGTTTCCACCAACTACGAATTAAGCCAGGTTGTGCCCCTGCTAGAGGAGAAGCCACTGTACTACAAAAGTTCACGTAGAAACTTTGAGGAGAGCCACTTCAGACCATTTCAGTAGCTAAAACATTTTGAAATGTACATTTTTTCAAAGGAACATGTTCCTTGGTATTTGGCAGCTTAAATGTTTCAAAGCGCCTGTGCATATTTTCGTCTGTCCTTAGTTACTCGCACACTTGTCTGGAAAGACCTTGTGGGTGCAGGAGGCGGCAGTGTTCTTCCCCACGGCGTGGCCACAGCCAGGCCAGTCTCATCAGCATCCTGGCCCATGCAGAGGCCATCTGGTGGCAGACCCAGCAGAGAGATTGAATAGCCCCCCTGTCAGGCTCTAGACCTCCAGCAAATCCACTGGGCAAACTCCCAGGCCGCGGTGATCACCAAAAGCTGTTCTACATCTTCAGTGAACAAACCCCACTCGCTCTTCCTGGAGTTGCTCTCTTTCTGCCCCCCACCCCCTTTTTTAAAGAGCTGCTGTGAAAATTTCTCAGAACAGTTTGAAATTGATCAGTTCCAGTTTCTTCTGGACACTAATGGTGCATTCTGATTTACCTTTGTTAAATAGAACCTCCTTACTCCTTAAGAGGTTTTAAAAATAAGTCACACATTCCTGTTCACATCAGACTTTTTGCTGATAATTAAATCAAAAGGATTTTTCTTTATGTAAAAATTCCAACAAGAAGACGTAAACCACCAATCTAGGATTTTCACTTTCATCCACATGTTTAATCTTGGAAATTCAAGTTTGCTTCAAATTCACTCTTCTTTATAAAACAGTGTCCAGTAAAATGCTAATATATGGTCTTAGTATTAATAAAATGTTGTATTTTTCCTTTGCCAAAGAACTGGAAAAATGAGAAACCCTGTCACATCTCTCTTTTCTCCCTCCCTTTCTTCAAATAGAAAATGTCCAACAGCTTGGAGGGGCTGATTCAGAGGGGTCTATATCACCCATCTACACTACCTGTCTTGCCTTGTGTTTCCATGGGTTACTAAAATTGATGGATTGAAATAATTGTGGTTTAAAAAAAACGTCTTCAGAAAATGCAATGATGGAGGCATTTGGGGACCTTGCCTTGTTAAGAATGCCTGTTTGTTCACATTGAGTTGTACAAAGAACTGAATGGCACCTTCAAAAAATTCAGCTTAGGGCTCATTTTCATTGCTAAATTTACTGAGCCAGAGTTTCTTCCAGAAAATTTACTGGGTTTTTGTTGTTGTTGTTGTTTAGCTTATTTCAGGGCCAGCTGGAAACGACAGTGCATGTCTCAGGAGTTTCTGGTGCTGGAGGAGAAGAGACCTGTGAACAGGGCCCCATGCACAGTTAGCTGGGATAGGTATTTGTCAGGAAGGCACCAGTAACCAGGAGAGGTAGACAGTAGCTGCGGTGCCTTAGCACTTCATTTCTTATCATTGAGCCTTTGGTTCACACACAGTTCACATCTGGGGGTGTTTTCCCCCTGCCCTGGTGACCTATGAGATGCCTGGGGGCCTCCTCTATCTATATTTGTTGTATTTTTTGGTGTTGGATTTTCATGACCTTGGTGTCTGACCTCATGACCTTCCTAGCAACTCATCACTCCTCTGCAATGCATGATGCTTGATGCTGGAAGATTATTTTGTCTCAAACCAGTCATCGATATTACCAAATGTCTCTCTTCAAAAAAATTTTATCCCAGCCTTGGTGGCCCTGTTCACCTGTGTCCTTCCTTCCCCCAGCCATGGTGAGGTTGAGGAGCCATGGCTGGGTGCAGCGCTGTAGGTTAGTAGCCTTCTTTCCTATTCCTGAGAGGCCCAGGAATCCCTTGGGACAATAAGCACCCAGCCCCAAAACCCAGGAATCCCTTGGGCCTCTCCATAAAAAAGTCCCAAGTAGACAATAGACCAAAGTGAAAACGCAACAGAATGAAACAATAAAACGGAGCAAGGTGAGGATAAAGCGCATAGCAATGAAGGCCAAACACTGATGCATATGCCTGTGAGAACACG
>VBSM01003186.1:5543244-5567364 GCA_008086735.1 Cheirogaleus medius
CGGGAGGACCCCGCCCTGGAGAGCAAAGGCCCGGAAGTGAAGGGCGGTGGGGCGCAAGGAGCCGGGACACCAGGCTCCGCGGGAACCGCTGTGACGCGCCCGGGCCCCGCCCCCGCGCACCACCTGACCCCGCGCAGCCAATCAGCCTGCCCACGCTGCCCCAGGCGCTCCGTGGAGCGCACGGCGCCTATGAAGCGCGCGGATTGGCTGGGGGTGTGTCACTCAGCCAATCCGGACGCGCCCCTGGCCTCGCGGCCCCGCCTTCCCGGCCCGCTCCTGGGCTGCCTGGGCGTCGCGGGTTCCCGCGGCCGGTGAGCGGCGATGGAGGCGGCCGCGGCGCCCAGGAGGGACGCGCGGGGACGCGCCGTGTGTCCGCCCGACGGCTGCCGGAAGGAGAGCCCGCCGGAGGGGTGCGCGCCGCGAGGGGAGGACGGGGAGCGCCGCCGGGCGAGGAGTCCGAGGTCCCGCCCGGGAGGACTGGGGGGGCGCCGGCCGGTGGCCGCTGTCGGGGTCGGGGCCCGCGAGGGGTGTCCGCGAGGAACGCCTGAGTCAAGGATGCGAGTCTGAGGAGGAAGGGACGTGAGGCGGAGAGGTGACGTTTGGTTGAAGCCCGAGTGACAAGCAGGAGTCAGCTTTACACGTTCTGGGAAGGAAGAGCACGTCAGTCTTAACAGGAAAAACCCACGTTCTGTGAAATAACGTAAAGAGGTTTATTCTGAGCCGATGTGTGTGAGTGACTCTGGCCCGAGAAGTCTTGAGCGAGTGGTCCCGAGGCAGTTGGCTTTCGGTTTGGTTTTATACATTTTAGAGAGACAGGAATTTCAGGTAAAATCGTAAATCAATAGGTGGAAGCTATACAGTGGTTTGGCCCCAGAAGGTGGAACCTCTGGAGGATGGGGTGGGGGGCGCTTGCAGGTTGTAGGTGGGCTCAGAGATTCTTTGATTTGTAATTGGTTAAAGAAGTGAAGCTTTGTCTGGGCTTGGAATGTTTTAAGGAAGTCCGTTAATCAGAGACAAGCCCCTATATCCTCAGTAGACACACAGGATCTGTTTACCAAATTGATGGCCTGCAGGCGATTAACCTTTGCTCTGCAGAGCCTGAGGTCCTGTTAATAATTTAGTGTCTTATCGTCACAGAGCCTGTTTTGTCAGACTTACGATCTCTTGTTTTAACATTAATGCTGGTCAGTCGTCTAAACTCCAAAGGGGAAGGAGGTGGAAGGAAGCATGCCTGACCTCCCTTCCCTTCGTGGCCAGAAGCTCAATTTTAAGGTTTTCTGGGGTCCCCTTGGCCAAAAGGGGCCCATTCAGTCAGCGGCAGCCTTAGGGTTTTATTTTCGTTCACACCAGGAAGAGGGCAGAAGCAGCAGGTAGTCCATGTGGCTGGTGAGGCCGGAGGAGCGGGCTTGTTGGAGATGACCCGCAGAGCCACAGAGCCCAGGAAGCACTTGGGGGTTTGAGCAGGGGAGTGATGTAACTTAATCACGTTTTGAAGGAGCACTGGCTGCTTCCTAGAAAGTAGGGGCCGGGTGGTCGTGGGACAGGGGACCAAGCAGGGAAACCAGTTGGGAATCTTTTGTCATAATCTAGGAGGGGGTGTGGTGTGGTGTGGTGTGGACGGAGATTCGATGGTGCATTGGTGTAGGAGAAAGGAGGGATTAAGAAGGTTGCCTGCCAGGCTACTGGTCTGAGCAACTGGGAAGTGGGGACGACCACCACAGAGAGGGGGAGACAGGGAGCGCTTGGTGTCCACACCACTACTTAGGTCTGAGCGGGCAGGAGGGGGATGTGTCCCTTTTCTCGTTTGGGAGTCTTGTCTCTCCAATCCAGGAATGTGCTAAGTCTTTTTTTTTGTTAATAATCCTGCTCACTGCCATGCCTAGAATATGAGGGGAGTCTGTGTCTCCTTTGGTTGGGACAGTGAGCCTAGCTGGGAAAGTGTCCTCTAGGGAAGCAGTGGAGAGGCGATCCCCAGGCCTTTTTGTTTTTTGGTTATGAAACTAGTAAAGTTTCGCTTCCTCACCCAGTATTGATAGCACTTTCTGGAAGTGGCTAATAATGGAGCAAAGTAATCTGTAAAATACCCATCTGAAATTCAAGCTGTAGATTAGTTCAGCCAAGCAACAGATTGAAAAGCTGCAGTCACAGCAAACACTAGCTAGCTTGAGGTACCACGGGATGCTTATTTGTAGGAAAGAACAGATTTGAGGGCACACGCAGAGTCACAGCAGGGCTGGGAAATTCCTTGACTATTTATACTAACATCAGAGTGGTCAAGGATGACGAGTCAGACTTCCCAAAGCCTTGTACCCACTGGGTGATTTTGAATGGAAAAGATGCCGCATTGAAACTAATGTATTTTCTGCCCACGCCCTGTGGCCTAACAGCCATGGTTAGTTACTTGTGTCTGAGTTTTCATGTGGACTGGTCTAAACCAATTGTAGAAACCAACTGTTGTTTATTTTAAAATGAGCTTAATTCATTAGAAGTATCAGGCAGGATTACCTACTACATATTAATATATTTCTGAAGGTTTCTGAAGGTTCTTGATATTAGTAAAAAGATGTACAGATAAATTTTACTTAGTGAGAGGTCTTTCATGGGACTTGTATTTTCTGTGGCATTTACTTTGTCATCTTATAAATCAAGCCCTGCTGTGTGGCACCCATGGTCTCCAGCACTGGTGACAGAGCAGTGAGGAAAAGCCCACGAATCCGTGAGGCTGCACTTCCGTCACTCTACTGAGGTGGACAGTAAGGAATGAAGCTGGTGTGTCAGGGGGTGATGATGCTCCCAAGAGAGTAGGGAGGGGAGGGGACATGGAGTGCTGGGCGGGAGGGGTGGAGGTGGCTGCCGTTTTAAAGAGTTTGGGAAGCCTCACTGGGGGGACCAGTTGGAGCAAAGACCTAAAAAAGGTGGGGACAGGGCGTGGTCATTCTAGGCAAAGAAAACCAAAAGTGCAAGGCCTGGGGCCCCAGCCTGCCTCCCCCAGGGAGAAGGTCAGTGTGGTGGGAGGAGGAGGGGCAGCAGGAGGAAGTGGCGCCAGAATCACCAGAGCCTCGCAGGCCATGGCGGAAACGGGTGCAGGGAAATGAAAGAAAGCCAATGAAGTTAGAGCAGCTAACTGTTTCCTTTCCTGCAGGAAAGTTTACATGGACTATAACGCAACTACACCCCTGGAGCCAGAAGTTATCCAGGCCGTGACTGAGGCCATGCAGGAAGCCTGGGGAAATCCCAGCAGTCCTTATCTAGCAGGTAATTCTAGAGGACGTGCACAAGGCGCTTGTTCACAAGTCAGAGATAATGGGGGCCAGAGGCGCTTTTAGAGAAATTGTACACCCGTGTGTGTTGATGGCTTTGTTTTGAATAGATTTTCTGTTAACTGCAAATCTTTAGCTGCAATTTTTGGTAGTTTTTTCCTGAGAAGTCCAGATTTGTAAGCTGAGCCTTGTTGATACAGTAATCTTTAATCTTTAATGTTTAATCTTTAACATGCTCTCCTGTCACCCTTTCCCAGGTGAGAAAGGTGTCTTATTGGGAGTTATTTGTGATAGCAGCACCTGTTAAACCCTGTTGCATACCCAGCTCAGTTGATCCTTTCAGAATTTGCAAAATGTATCTTTTAAATCATCAGGATCACATGTAATCCTAGGCTTTTTTAAAATGAAAATTACCTTTACATTTATTACTTTAGTTATAAATATTCATATTGTTTCCATCTGATTCTTGTAATGTAGAGCATTAAATTGGAGGTTTTGGAAAACAATTTGCTTCAAGTCAGTAGTTATGTGACAGAGTTACACTGCATTTTCAGGCAGACAGGATAAAGTTTACCTTTCTTATTTAATGTCTATTAGGGATAATTAAGGTAAACTATAAGTATAGATTGTGATGAACTAAAGTAACTCTTTAAACAGCATATTGCCAAGCCCTGGGGTTTAGGAATGCTTATGTACGGCTCTGTAGGGCTTAATGTGTTTTCATGTCTATTCGCTTATCAAAGTCTCACAGCGACTTGGTAACTAGAAGGTTTTTCAGTTCAGGTGCTAATCATTCATTAATTTATGTGTGGTTATTCAGTGCATATATTCTGGATAGTCTACTGGGCATTGCCTTTTATCTAGTCTCTCCACTAGTAAAATTGAACTTTCTGGTATTTTAAACTTGAAAATCTGGAGAATAATTAAATGCTGATACACAAAGCATTACAGAATAAGGAAGTCTGGTCTAACTCTGAGGGAGAAGTGAGGTTCTCGCCCTGAGTGAAGCCTGTCGAGGAGCAAGGGTGACGTAACTCAACCCAGGCTGCCCAGACGTTTGGTCTCACCACCCCTTTACACTCCTAACAATTATTAAGGACTCCAAAGAGCTTTTGTTCATGCAGGCTATATATGTGGATATTTGCCATATTAGAAATTAAACTGAGAAACTTAAAAAAAATAAGTATTTAATGATTCATTAAAATAGTAATAAATTCATTACATGTTAACTTTTATGAAAAACAAACTATCTTTTGTAAAACAGAACAAATTTAGTGAGCAGAGTAGCATTGTTGTAGCCTGGAAATCTCTTTAGTGTCTGCTAAATAGCAGACACCTGGTCTTATCCTGCATCCTGCCCGGTCTGCTGCAGTGTTGACCTTGCGTGGCTGTAGAAGGCTTCACCACAGACGTGGGAGGAAGGCAGATGATGTCTTAGAGTCATTATGAAAATAGCTTTGACTGTGTGGGTCTCTGAAAGGGCCCTGGGCACTCCAGGCTTCCCTGGACCACATTTGAGAGCAGCTGGTTTAACCAGCGTCGGTTGAGGCACCTGCTGTGTGCCCCACACTGTTCGGGGGCGAGAGAGAGCGCAGTGCACAGAACCCGTTTGTGTTTTTGAGGCATTACTTCTGTCCCCTCTGTGCAGAATGGACCATGGTGGGATCGTTGGAGTCGGGGCCTGCCGGGAGAATCTGGTGGCAGTGGCTTCCTTGACCTTGTTGGTGGCAGGGGTGGTGGAGAGGGGAGTCAGAGTCTGAATATGTTCGGACGGGAGAACCTACAGGATTCGCTGATGGATGGGGATGGGAAAGGAAAGTGGGGCACTTTGGCCTGGGCCCTGGGGGGCTTGGTTGCATCTAATGAGATAGGAAAGCCCAAGAGAGGAGCAAGTCTGGGGAGAAATCAAGCATTCAGCCTTGAGCATGTGCATTTTCAGGTGCCTGTCGGGCATCCAGGTGGAGAGAGCGGGGTCCAGACAAAAGTGCGGGTTGGAAATTTGGGTAACAAAGTCTTGAGTTGCTGTGGGGACGGGGTCTGAGGAGCCAGTCAGGGCACCTGGCCACCTGCAGTCTGGAATTGGAGCTGGGCCCAGCAAGAGACTGAAGAGTCTTGGCCTTGGAGGGAAGGAATGAGAGGGCCCTAAGAAACGTGTCGGAGAGCACAGAGTCCTGGGGAGAGCTGCTGGCGGGTGGAGGAGGCAAGAACTGCGCACGCCTGGATTAGGCTCCGGCCACTTGAGGACCTTGGAAAGGGTGGGGCTGGCGGCCCAGGAGCCTGAGCGCCTGACCTCGGTGCGTCAAAAGAAAATGGGCAGAGGAGTGGAGATAAAAAAGGGAAAGAAGAAAGGGAGGTAGAGGGTCAGAGGTCTCTGAGTGAGGAACAGCCAAGTGACAGTGAGCACCACATACACACACACCCATCCCGTTTGCTTTTTTACTTTGAATGGCAGGAATTTGGGGGTCCCTCTGAGGCTCAGTTTTAATCTTTGTCTCGTGCTAGGTCCCCATAGGATTATTTCCTGCCCACTGTGGGTTTGCAACTGTACTCTTTCCATTTCATTACACTGGCAACGATGTAGTCTCCCTGCTTCTCACTGTGTAAATTCAAACACAGAAGAGTTGAAAGAGTAATAGAATGGATACCCGTGTATCTTCTACCCAGATCCAACAGTTTCGCCATATTTGCTTCAGCTCTTTCTTTCTAAATTTACTTGAGGGCCGGGCGCAGTGGCTCATGCCTATAATCCTAGCACTCTGGGAGGCCAAGGTGGGAGGATCATTTGAGCTCAGGAGTTTGAGACCAGCCTGAGCAAGAGCGAGACCCCGTCTCTACTAAAAATAGAAAGAAATTAATTGGCCAACTAAAAATATGTAGAAAAAATTAGCCGGGCATGGTGGCGCATGCCTGTAGTCCCAGCTACTCGGGAGGCTGAAGCAGAAGGATTGCTTGAGCCCAGGAGTTTGAGGTTGCTGTGAGCTAGCCTGACACCACAGCACTCTAGCCCGGGCAACACAGTGAGACTCTGTCTCAAAAAAAAATAAATAAATAAATAAATAAATAAATTTACTTGAGTTTTTTTGAGTTATTTGAGAGTCATAGCCAGTGAGATAGGCCCCTACCAGAGTGAAGCACGTGTGTCTCTAACACGTGTGTCCATCACTCTCAGAAGTTTCCTGGTTCCCCTTCGTAATCCCTGCCCCAGCCAGTCCCCAGGCAGCCACCAGGGTACTCTCTGCCACTGTGGGGTAGTGTGCGCTATCTACAGTTTTATAAAAATGGAATCGGATTGTTTTGGTCTGGTTATTTCAGTCAGTGTAATTGTATTAAGCTCATCCATGCTGGGTGCGTCAGCAGTTTGTCCCTCTCCACTGCCGAGGGGCGGTCCACCGTGTGGAGGTACCACGTTTCGCTTACGCGCTCATCTGCTGGTGGACGTTTGCGCCATCTCCAGTCTGAGGCTGTCATAAGTAACGCTGCTGCAAACACTCATGTCAAGTCCATGGACAGTCGTCTGCTTTCTTTTCTCTTGAGTGAACAATATTTACCACGAACACCTAGGAGTAAAATGGCTAGATCGTGTGGTAGGTGGACCTTAGACTTTTCAAAGAACTGCCCAACTCACCCCAAGTGGCTGTGCCATTTTCTGTTTCCACCGGCAGCATGTGAGCCCCCCACTTGTTCTGCGTCCCCCCAGTCTTTTGACTTGAGTTGGTCCGGTAGGTAGATAGCGGTAGTGAACTAGCTTTGTGCGTCCTTTTTCAGAAAGTTCTCCAGACTTGTTGGTAAGTGGAATAAAGGAAGTTTTTTGGAAAGCAATATGTAAATTATGAAACCCATTTTTGGAACGAAAAAAAGGAAATCTGTGAAATGCTTATATGAATGTATATAGGTACACTGGGAGGTTAGGAGTTACTCACCAAATCCATGGCAGCGGTCTCCCTGGGAGGAAGGTGGGAAGAGACGCAGGAATGGGCTCCTGCTTTGGAATCGGCCCTGTGGCTTCTCAGATGGGGGGGCTTTCAGCAGAGTCCCGGAGGAAGAATGGGAATGTGTCTGGAGGACAGGATTTGAGCAATACTCCAAGTGGAGCGAAGAGCACGTGCCAGCCAGTAGTCCTGCCTAAATTTACTGGCAGTTTATTGTAGTCCTTTTCATGTATCATCAATTAAAATGACCAAGTTTCCTAAACACCATAGACCTTAACTACTTAAAATTAAAACCTATACAGTGGTTTTAAGGAGCTTGAGAATATTACTTGCATATTTATTTTTACCTTATCTTTTTATATTTTTTATGATGTTTTGTAATACATATATTTTAGTGGTGCCTGCTCAATATTTTTTTTTTTACAAATAAGACTGAACTGTCAGCAGCACGAGGTGGCTCACGCCTGTAATCCTAGCACTCTGGGAGGCCGAGGTGGGAGGATCGCTTGAGGTCAGGAGTTTGAGACCAGCCTGAGCAAAAGTGAGACCCTGTCTCTACTAAAAATAGAAAGAAATTATCCAGGCTTGGTGGTACATGTCTGCAGTCCCAGCTACTTGGGAGGCTGAGGCAGGAGGATCGCTGGAGCTGAGGAGTTTGACGTTGCTATGAGCTAGGCTGTTGCCACTGCACTCTACTTGAGGTAACAGAGCAAGACTCTGTCTCAAAAAACAAAAAGACTGAATAGTCAAAAAAGTTTGGAGACTACTGGTCTATATACCAAGAATGGTCACCAAAGTTTTCAGAATTCCCATGCTAGGGTGTTTCTCTCTCTACAGCATGAAGTGTGGTTCCTGTGTTTTCCTATTAGCCAATGAAACTGGGTAATAGCTGGGATGTAGAGCCCCTACTTGCAAGCAGATATGTCCCTGAGACAGTAACCTTCTGAGTTCAGGTGTACACCTAGGGTGACCTGTGATGCGAGGTATGGCATTGTGTTGAGGAGTTATGAAGTTCTGTTTTTGCTTATTTTTGTTGTTTTGCAGTGTGATCTTAAGCAAATTATCCCGCCCTTTCACTCTCCTGTCTTGATGACTGGGAAGCAGGGCAGATGGCCACAGCTTCCCTCTCCTCTAGCACCCGGTAAGAAGAAAGCCTGTCTCAGGGAACCGCAGGGTTCCCAGGCATCCTCCTGTATTTGTTGCTGGATCTAAGTTATTTAAGTTACTTAAATTTCAGCAGTTTTCACTGACTTGCTAATATCTTACTGCTGCTCCTTTGCCGAGTCATTTCTAGGTTGTAGCATGTTGTAGTGGTTACGTTAATGGGACATGTTTCGTCTTAGAATTGCCCACTCAGATCTTTTACTCCTTTGTGTTTGGTTGTTCGTTTAAATGTGTTGGTTGGACTTGGTGAAGCAATGTTAATGAATTTCCCTTTTTGGTCCCTCAAGGTAGAAAAGCCAAGGATATTATCAACGCTGCTCGGGAAAGCCTGGCGAAGATGGTAGGTGGGGCGCCCCAAGACATAATCTTCACTTCTGGGGGCACTGAGGTAAGGTTTCTAGAGAGACTCACATTCTTATGGTTGTAAGTTGTAATAAAATGTAGAAGGTGCTTCCCTCTTGGTATTATTTTCTTTTTAAAGAAAGAGTAATGCACGGTTTTGCTATATTGCAAATTACCTTGAGATATGTAGCCAATGTTTATCCTATAAGAAAATTCCAAGTGGCTGATAGGATATTTGTAATATAACCTGTAAAGTAACTTGCTTTACATTGCTATTTCAACAAAGAGTGTTACCCCTTTATTTTCGCTCTGGAATCATTCCTTTGAATCCCTGCTAATTTGTTTGCCTTAAGAGTTTGAGGCTTGACCCATTTCAAACGTGCTCATTTTAAAATTGATAGAAGATGCTCAAAGACAATGTGGTGGCTGTCATGGTTTCTATTCAATCAGTAACACTCCGTGTCTCATTTCCTTACTGGGAAGGAAGGCACAAGGGTCACCCCCTGGTGATTTGACTATCCACATGAAAAACCCAAAGGAATCCATAGCTAGATTATTAGAGCTCATGACAAAATTTAACAAAGTTTTTAGATATAAAAATCAATTAGATTTTTATATGCCAGTAGCAAACAAGTATTTACCAGAGCATCAAAAAAAAAAAAAAAAAGTCAAATACTTAGGAAATAAATCTAGTAAAAGAGCATTTGTAAGATCCCCTCCCCTCCCCACTGGGAAAGTTAGAAATATTACTGAGAGCCTTCAAAGAAGTTCTAAATCAATAAAGCAACATATCATGTTCACAGATTGGAGGGTTCATGTTGCTTTGTCCCAAATTGATTTGTAGAGTCATTGCTGCCTCGATCAAAATTTTGACAGTCTTTTGGAGGAATCTCATGAACTAATTTATATGGAAATCCAAAAGGCTGAGAATAGTCAAGACTTCCTGAAGACTGAGAGCACAGTGACAGGACTGCTCCCCAGAAGTCAAGCCTTTTATAAAGCCCTGATGATTAAGGCAGGATGGTTTCAGGGTGAGGGCGGACAGTAGACCAGGAGCAGGGTCGTGTGTAGGTGGACACTTGTGTGACAAGGGTGACCCTATGTCCCGCTGTGCACCTGTTATCCCGGCGTAGCTGTGCTGGTGCCCTCCTGCTGTCCTGCGTTTCCCTCACTCGTGGTAGGTGGCACGGCCACCCTACATGATGGAGGGCGGGGGACAGTGGGAAGAAAGAGTAGTCTCTTTAGTAATGGTGCTAGGACAATGGCGTAAGCCCAAAGACAAAAGTCATTTGACTTCTGCTCACAACATACAGAAAAAATAACTTTAGGTAGAATAAAGACCAAATCGTGAAAAATAAAACTCATAAAACTTTTTAGGTGATAAGTTAATGTCTTTATGATGTTTCAGAGTGATAGATTTCTTAAATAAAATACAGAAAGTGTTAATCATAAAAGAAAACATTGATGAAGTCTGTCGCAATAAATACAAAACAAACTTCATTTCGTCAAAGAACACTATGAAGAAAATAAAAGGACAAGCTAGACAGTGGGAGAAGGTATTTGCAGCACATAGCTGGCAAAAGACTAGCATCCAGAATTTAAAGCAATGCCTACAAATCATTAACAGATAATCCAGTAGAAAAATGGGCAAGAAACTTGAATACACACTTCACAAAAGAGAAGCCCAAGTGGTTTCTACGTAGACAGAGACACTCAGCTTCCCAAGTCATCAGAGCGAAAGTGAACGACAGTGAACCGCCTCCACACACCTGCCGCAGAGGCCCAGCGATTCCGAGTGTGGACACAGGATGGTGCTGGCAGGGTGTAAATTGGGAACCCATTTGGGAACATGGGTTGGCATTGTCTGGTGACACTGAAGACGTGCAGACCCCATCAGCCTGCAGTTTCACTCCTGGGCGTTTGTCCTAGGAAATGAGGCGGTGCACCAGGGGACAGGTGCAAGAATGTTCGTGTTCACAATAGCCAACAGCTGGGAGCAACCCAGATTGTCCTTCAGAATGAGAATGGATGATTGTTGACGCTGTGTGATACAGTCACACAGTGGAAACCACACAGCTACATGCAGCAACGTGGATGACTTACGACGTTCAGTCAAAAGAACAAGTTTTGCCTGGCAGAGCAGAGCCGCGGTGGCTTGGAGGAGCAAGGGGAGGTTGAGCATGCAGCCAGGCCCCAGGACAGGCCTCCGTGTGGCTCACCAGGAAGAGCCACCCCAGCCCCAGCTGCCCAGTGGGGGCCTCCTGGTCTTGGTCTGGGGCCAGGCGCCATGGAGTGTGGTAGCCTGGGAGGACCTGGGTGCATTTTTAGGTGTGACCTCCTAGTTCTGACAGATGGCTGCTGTGTTCCCAGTGCCCTTGGTGGGGAGTATGGCCATTGCCAGCTTTCTTGGGAATGGCTGGATTCTGCCTATCAGTGTGCAGTTCTGGCCTCCTCTTGGAAGCCACCTGCGGTGGACACTGAGAATATGGCACACATGGGAGGGGCTTAGGACATCACCATCATTTGGATCTTCTTTTACACTGCCATCCTCTCTGGCTGCGGATCCCTAAGGTGACCAAAGGACCCCTTCAACTAGGATTGCAGGGCCCCTGCAGTGCTGAGAAGGCTTCTCTTTCCTGGACCCGAAATCTCTGTTGGGCATAAGTGTTTTTTACAAGGTGATGACCTGGGACCTTTAAAGAACCATGCACCTTTTTAAAGAAACATATCTGAATCACCCATCCCTGACCATCTCCTCGCCTTTCTTTAATTTGATGCATCTCAGATCTGGATGAAACACTGCATTGGCTCCCTCGGTTCTCCCCCCGGTGGACCTGTTAAGCTGTCAGAGGCTTGTGAGTCTTCTGAGCACAGTACAAGCAGCATCTAGCAAGTTCCATCGTGGAATGTTTTCAGATACTTGAATAGGTCTAATCTATAATTGAAAGATAATTCAGTTCAATTCCATTCATATGAGGGTCAAAAAGAGGCCAAACAATATTGTTTAGGGATGCTCACATAGGAAGTAAAAGTATAACGAAAAGCAAGGAAGTGATGACTGGGAAAACTGGGCTGGAAGTTAGCTCTTGGGGCGTGGGGCTGCCGGAGGGCTTCAGCACTGCGGGGAGGGTTCTTTGAGTACTCGGGCATTCGCTGCCGTGCTTTTCATTAAACTGTACATTTATGCTTTACACACTTTTCTGCTATACTTAACAACAAAATTTATTTTAAATAGTTTCTCACTCCCAGTGCTGTAGTCATTCGCCTCCTCTCCCTACAGGAGACCAGAATCATCAGTTTTACATCCTCCAGAGATGGTGCATTAAAAGCAAAGGTGTATAGATTTGTGTGTTCTTTTCTTCTTCCCTTTTTACCTTTTCAGGTATTTGGTTTTTGCATATATAGGCAAATGTATATGTCTCTCCCCCTTTTTAAACAAAGTATAGGATATTATTTAATGTTTGCCACCTTTGTGATATTTGAGATCTTTCGGCATCAGCAAGCAGAGTGTTTTCTCAGTGCTTTTTACATCTGGTTGGTTTACACTGAGTGGATGTTGTGTAATTCATTTTCCAACTCCCTTTATTGGTGGCCATTTACAGGCTCTCTGTGGTGTTGCTTCAGTGTGGAGAAAGTCCGAGAAATTACACTGCTGGGTCGCACGGCATATTCGGTGGATGTGCCGATGGCCTTGCGAAAGGTTGCACCAGTTTATACTCCCACCAGCAGTGGTCGCGTGGGCGAAATACACTTTTTTGACAGATTTATAAAATTAAAAAATTTATAATATTGCTTAATAATTAAAATAGACAAAATTGACTGGAAATGAATCTCAGGTTTTTGAAAGTTTGAAACTCCCAAATCTTTCAACTCAGGAAGTTTAATTTCTATGAAGCTTTTTTTTTTCAAAATGTTAGCCACAAAGGAAAATAACAGGTGAGAGATTGTTAGTGACTCCTCCCTTAGGACGAGTTTTGTAAATGCTTTTTCTGCTGTGTCTCTGCAGTCAAATAACTTAGTAATCCATTCTGTGGTGAGACAGTTCCATGAAAACCAGACCTCAAAGGGGGACACAGCTGAGCACCACAGTCCCGTGGCGGGGGCCAAGCCCCACTTTATCACGTGCACGGTGGAGCACGACTCGATCCGCCTGCCCTTGGAGCACCTGGTGAAAGAGCAAGTGGCCGGTGAGTGACCGCAGGCGCCAGCCTGGAACCCGCCTGCAGGACTCCGGTGGGCGAGGGGCATGGCCTGGCAGAGCCTGGGATTCCTTCTGGAGATGTGGGTTCAGCTCTCCGCCTGCCTGACTCACTGACCCTGCCTGGAGGGAGCCCAGTCCCAGGCCACTCGGGAGCCACGTCCACTGGCCAGTAGCCTCTCGTCAACACAGAGGCTGCACGTGCTACCGGCTGCCATTGCCGCCAGACTTTTCCTAAGGAAAACATTGAAAGTCAACGTGTAGAACTAGTCATTTGTATTATTGAACGCCTGAACGCCTCGTATATAATAAATATTTAATCTGTAAGTAGTATGTCTACAAATCGACAAATATGTTTTTCATTATTTACTTTTAATAGTTAAATATTGGCTCTGTTAACTAAAAAAAAATTATTAATGAGGTTTATACTTTGGAAAAAGGAGAGCTTTATTTCCCAGCCGGAAGCCAGGAACACATGCTTCAAAAAAAGAGGCAAAAGGCAACAGGATTGTATACGGAGCCGAGTGGTCAAATATGCATGTTTAACAAGCTGTAGGAGTCATGAATATTTATGAAGGGAAATGATGCACATGTAATTGTGCTTCATCTCTTCCATCCTGTCATGACTGGGAACTCAGGTTTAAGGTGTTTCTGGGGTCCCCTTGACTGAGAGGGGTCCACTCAGCCAGAGGGCTTAGAATTGTATTTTTAGTTCACAGTTTGTGCTCCTCTGATATGAGGGAAAGGATCAAACAGACATAAACTTAGGTGTGAAACAAGAATGAAAGAGCTACTACACTCCAGCTCAGCACAGAGGCAGTAAGGGCCTCTCTCTGGGAGTGAGAGAAGAGCAGCATGCAGCCACCTGAGGGTGGGGACAAGCCTGGCCAGCAGCGACAGTGACCGTGGTTGGGCCTTTCACTTTGCTGGGCGTGGGAAGCCCCCCCCACACCCCCAGGCAGCCAAGGTTAACTAATACTCTGCTTTAAATAGATTTTCTTCTCCACAGTAGCTTTCTTATCTAATCTGTCTGGAAACCTGGAAAGTTTTTATCTTGAAGATTAAGGGACCACATCAGAACTGCTTGGTTTTGACTGTGAAGCCTTTTTATTGATCTTCCTGTTTGACTCCTGGAAAATTTTCTCTTTATGGTCTTATTTGAATGCTTGCCAACAGGTGAAAATGGGAAGGATTTAGATGCCAAGATTAAATTTTTACCACTTAAAAAAAGTCGGATCTAACTTTCTTAAATCGTAGTTACTTTTAATCCCTGGTACCTTTTATTGCCTGTGTCTAACCTAATACAGGGTAAGGCAACTTAGGATACATCATTGTTAGTTACTGTTCTATTTAACCTTTTGTTTAAGATCATACACATTTTTTAGAAGTATAGACATGCGTGTGATGGACGTATCGCATTATTCAAAGGTATAAGTAAAAAGGCCTCCGTGCTGCTGCCTGCAATGCCCTGTGGTGGCAGCCACTGGCAAAGTTTGCTTGGGGTTTCTCTTGTGGGTTTTATCATTTTAATTACTTCCAATTTAATGCTAAATTGCCTAAAAACCTAATTCTCATTTCTTGGTTTGTGCACTCCATCATCTGTTTGTTGACTCAAATGTAAAAAAATGAGGGCTTTGAGGGTCTTAAGGCATCCTCCCACTCCACCGGCCTCCTGAGGGTTTTCTTATGTACCCGCTTTGACGGGTATCATTCACCTATTTAGAGTGGATCGTTCAGCACTTTCTAGTGTATCCAGAGGTGTGTAACCGTCATCACAGTTAATTGTAGAACATTTTCATCACCCCAAATAGAAACCTTGTACCAATTAACTGTAAATCTTCATTTCCCTCAGCACTAAGCAGCCACTAATCTGCTTTCTGTCTATGGATTTACCTGCTCTGGATTCTCACACCAAAGAATTTTACCATCAGCTTGTTAATTTCTGCAAAAAAAATCTAGCTAGGGGTTTGATAGGGATTGCACTGAATCTATACATCAATTTGGTCAGTATTGCCATCATAACAATACTAAGCCTTCCAATCCATGAACTCTAGGGCTTACTATACACTCGTTGACTTATCAGCATTGGCTTCAGATTGATACTAATTCCAGCGAGATACAGAGGTGTCACTTCTACACAGTTGTTATTGTTAGGCACGTTGCATCTATGTATGTTACACACCCAGCAGTGCATTGTTGCAAATGTTATTTTCCTTAATTTCATGTCCTTTAAGGAAACTAAGGGAAGAAATAAAAAGTATATATTTATAGAGTTTGTTCTGTTAACCTCCTTAATTACCTTCTTTGATTATCTTCATTTGTTCCGTGGATCTGAGTTGTCGTCTGGTGTCACTTCCTTCATCCAGCACAGTCTTGCTCCCCACCAGCTCCTTTGTGCTGTTGTTATCAAATATTTCATATTCTCTTATGTTACAGCTCCAATAATACAATTATACATATGCCATTTTATACAGAGACTTGTAGAGTCCAGTAAGAGAAGAAAGAAGGAATGAGCAGTTACACTGCCTTTATAATTCAGCAACTGCCTTCGCTGATGCTCTTCGTTTTTCTTCCCATGGGTTCAGATTACAGTCTGGAGTGACTTGTTTTCAGCCTGAAGAACTTCCTTTCTTATAAGGCAGGCTGCTAGCAATGTGTTTTCTCCACTTTGTTTATCTTGGAATGTCTTATTTCACGTTCATTTTTGAAAGATAGTTTTGTTAGATATAAGATTCCTGGTGGGCTGTTTCAGCACTTGGATATCGTCACACCGCCTTCTAGGCACATTGCTTCTGATGAGTCAACTGTTAATTTCATTACTGGAGTTTGCCAGGTCCAGAGCCGAGAGGGAGGGAGGGGGAAGGTCTGGAGTGTAGCAGGAAGATTTGAGCCGGACCACGGCTTGTACAGAGTGAGGGTCGGGAACGGAGTGTAAAAAAGGCTTGGACATAGGGAATCTCAGACCATTTTACATTGTGGTGACAGAAATTGTCCAGATCTTGTAATGTGCTAAAATCAAAGGTCCCATTTTCTGGGCCACTGTGAGCTATTGTCAAGTTTATATTGTGGCCAAACCGTATTACAGTAAAAGACAAGCTGTTTTGGCTGGATTTCGTCAGTAAGACCTAATGCTTTGAGATTTTGGAGGAGACATCCCAAGGGGGTAGTTTCAGGAGGAGTAGACTGGGAGTGTCCCGTGTCCCTGGATAGAGTAAGAGTCACTCGAGGCCGATTCCACTCAGTTTTAGGCGTCCCCCAAACGAGGGAAGGGCAGAAGAGAAGAGGGTTACTGACTGGAACAGGCTCCCTGGAGCCAGTGGTGCCTGAGGCCAAAGGGCCAGGGGTTTCTCCGGCCCACCAGTGGGACTTCCGAGCCGAGAAGCGAGAGTGAGAGAGTGAGCTCCTGCTCACCAGGAACAGGATGTCTCCGGGATGTGGATTTGAAGGTCAGCGAAGGAAGACCCATGGATCTTCTTGGGGACGAGAGTGAGAGAGATAGGAGGAACCCGAGAGCGAGTTTGTGAGCTTTTACTCCCTGTGGATGAAAGGTGGATTGTGAAGGTCAGCAAAGGGAAGATCCGAGTCCCTGTCTGATGTCTCTCTCTCAGCTCGGTTCAGGAGGGTCCAGGTGGACAGTTACCTTACCTGGATGAAGCTAGAGCGCTCTGTCCACACTCCAGGACCAGAGACAAGTTAGAGACCCCTGCACAGCTCGGGACTTCTCCCAGTGACCTTGTCAGAGACAAGGGAGGTTTGTGGCTCCAAGGGACAGAATCTACCAAGGAGACTGGTTCCTCTCTATCTCAGAGGAAGGCAGGATTCGGGAGTGAGCCCAGGTTGAGCTGCCACTGCCTACTGCTTTCCAGGTTGCAAGCCCTGCCTGCTAGAGTCCCAGAGGTTGTGTCTACCCAGTGTACCCTCCTGGGTTTCGGCACCAAATGTTAGGTCCAGAGCTGATAGAGAGATACATGAAGCCTCACGTGTAGCAAAATGCTGTTTATTTTGAGCATCTGAGTGCAGATGGGTGGAGGCGAAAAAGCTTCCACCCCAGGAAGGGGAGAGTGGTGGGTTTTATAGAGGGTTTTCCCCGGGGGAGTAAGTAAGTGGGCCAGAACACTTGCTTGTAATAAATTCTTTTTCAAACAACCAGCTCCTAGGACCCCTGCCCCAGCCATATCCTGCAGCTCAGGACAAATAAGAAGGGATAAACTTCGTCCCTATGTTGGAGGGAGGAATGCCAAGCTCCCCCTTTGCTTTCCATTCCTTTCTCTCCCTCGAGGTCTGCAAAGGCTACTTGCCTGATAGAGTTCACTTGTACGCGATGAGTCATTTTTCTCTTGCTGCTTTCAAGATATTTTCTTTGTCTTTGTCTTCAACATTTTTATAATCATGTGTCAGAGAATAAATGTATTTATCCTACCTGTAATTCCTTGAGCTTTTTGGATATGGAGATTAATGTTGTTCATCATATTTGGGAAATTTTTAACCATTATATTTTTAATACATTTTTTCTGCTTTCTGTTGCTCCTCTCCTTCTGCTATTCCCATTTTGCATATTTGGTACCCGTACATTGACCCACATTTCTCTGAGGCTCTGTTTATTTTTCTCTCAGATATTTGGATTGCATAATCTCTATACATCCTTTCTTCAAGTTCACTGATTATTTTTTCTGCCAGTTCCAATCTGCTGTTGAGTCCCTCTAGTGAATTCTCCATGTCGGTTATGGTACTTTTCAACTCCACTATTTCCATTGGTTCTTTTTCATAATTTCTATCTTATTATTGATAATTTTCAACTTATGAGACATCGTCATTATACTTTTCTTCTTTAAGCATGCTCGTAGGCAGTTTCTGTTGTTTTTCTTTTTTCCTGCTTGTTTTTCCACACCTTCCTGTTTCTTTGCATGTCTTGTCACTCTTTGTTGAAAACTGCACATTTCAGTTGTAACGACTCTGGATACCTATTCCCCTCCTCCTTCCTGGTGCTTGTTGTTTTTGTTGCCTGCTTGTCCATCAGTGGCTTCGCTGAACTGTTGAGTGAGGTCATTTCGCACTTTGGGCACCTGTGGTAGCGCCTCCACCCTGGCGTGTGTGGGTGAAAGGGTGGAAGGAGGGAGCCGCCACCTCCTGACCTGCTCTCCTGGTTTTAGCCTCTGCCGCAGGGAGCTGGGAGGTGGCTGGGAAATGCCGGTGCTGCCCCTTGGTGCCATAGCCAGGGCTGGGCGCTGGGGCACAGCACCCCAGGAGGGGAGCGTTCTCACCCCAAGTTGGCTGGGGCAAGCAGGTCATAGCTCAGGTGCCACAGACTTGCTGTTCTTACCAAGATTTAGTCAATTTTCTTGAGTAAATGTTTCTCCATTTGCCATGTGCCCTCAGGACGATTTCCAGAGACTTTAAATAGTTGCTTGTTTTTCATTTTCACCAGTTATGGTTGTTTTGCTGGGGCTCGAGTCCGTGGCGCTCCTCCTTCTGGAAGCTGGCCCTCTCCCCACTGCTTTTAAATACGATATTTATTTAAACTTTTATTTCCTACATTGTCAACTTTAGAGATTATCTGTTGATTCACTGACATAAAAAGGAGGAAATTAATATCCACGTCCTTCTTTCCCTCTCTTTCTCTCCTTTGAGTCTCAGTTTGGGCCAGATATTTTACTTTTTTATGGCCAAGCTTGAAAACGATTATATTCTATTCTGTAACAATAATTTAATTTTCATTTCTTTGTAGTTGATGATATAAAGAAAAGGCTGATAATGATAATTTATAGTGTAATGAATATGTGATTATTTGTCACTGTGGAACCTAAGTCATCCTGAATATCTTGACTATCTTTGAGGACACTAGTTAGAATTTTTTTTTTTTTTTTTTTTTTTTTTAGTTTTCCAGCTCCTGGGATTACTTCTGTCTGATCTGGACTCAGTCCCCTGCCTGTCCATGTGGGCTGTTCTTGTCCATGCTAATGGTCTTCCTCAGAGGCCTGGGAGGTCTCAGATGTCTGCACTGTTCTTGGGGAGCACGGCATTCTGTTGCTGGATGTGGGTGGTCGAGCGCTTGTCTCCAGTCCTGGGTCCATCTCCAGCAGGTGTCTCCCTGCAGGAAGGGCTCGCTGGGCGCTCTGTGGAAGGTGGCAGGAGCGTGACCAGCCAGCTGGACAGACCCCACCCCCGTCTCTGTGTCTCTCCTGGGTGCAGTTGCTCTCCTTTCCCCCTCGGAGTTCTGCAGGTGTGCCAAGCTCTTCTCCTCCTTCTAGCCCCTTCTCCTGTCCCGAGAGCCTGCCTTTTGCCCCTTGTTACTGTCTTGGCCCTGAGGGGCTCTGTCTCAGTCCGAGGCCAGCGCCTCTGCCACCGACTTGATATGTGTGAGACGGGGGTGCCTGGACATCTGAACCCCCAGTCCGCTGCCAGCCTCGGCAGCCGGCCTCTGGCCCTGCCCACCATGCTGCTCTTTCTGGACTTGGGTGCTCGCTGGGTCCTCTCAGTGTTCCAAGTGGTTTTCCCTGCTCCTACTAATCTAATACCATCATCTTCCTATATTTTGAGGGTTCCTCAAAATTACTGGTTCACAGGTGATACCTTTTTTGATATTGTTTTGATTTGCTGCTTCTTTGGAGAAGTATCTGTTCTTCCGTTCCGGTGGGACCCTGCAGGGGCAGTGGATACATTTGTGTCCCACCATTTTGAACTGAAAAGCTCAGTTACCGCGTCCGCTCACTTTGCACCTGCAGCCTTGAGGCCGCAAGTGCCTGGAACAGCACAGGCTCGGCAGGCGCTCTGCGGACGTCGGCGTCGAGCGAGTGAAGCCAAGTGTCGGCGCGCTGGGACGCTCACAGAGCGTGCGGGCGGCCGTCGTCCCTCCCCCGTCACCTCCTGGGTCCCTGTGGGAGCAGAAGGGAGTGTGTGTCCGTGAGACAAACACACCTGACGCTCCCGAGTCAGAGCAGCTGAGCGGTTACTTCTGGGTGGGTCACGACGTGTGGCTCAGACTCCTTCATTGTAGTTTTCTGAACTTTGACAATAAATTGCTTTTCTAGTTGTGGGGAATAATTTTGTTAAGCTCTAAGTGAAATTTCAAGAGAGATGCATTTGTATGGCTCACCTTGGTCTCTGTGTCTTGTTTCTCAGCTGTCACCTTTGTCCCGGTGTCCAAGGTGAGCGGGCGGGCAGAGGCTGATGACATCCTCTCGGCTGTCCGCCCAACCACGTGCCTGGTGACCGTCATGCTGGCCAATAATGAGACCGGTGTCGTCATGGTGAATGGGGCTTTTTTCTTTTTAAGAAAATCTCATGGGAAGAAAGGTGGCTTAGACTCTGATGGTATTTCATGTTTCTCAGCTCGGGCCTCTCCTTTTTCTCTGCTCTTCAATTTTGTAAGCTTTTGTCTGCGCTTACTAACTGCTGCTTGTGTGTTTCACTCAGTCTTCGTCAAATCTAGCACCGTACTCAGCTGTTCGTCTTTCCCCACCAGCCCATCCCTGAAATCAGCCAGCGCATCAAAGCCCTGAACCAGAAGCGGGCCGCCGCGGGGCTGCCGCCCATCCTCGTGCACACGGACGCCGCCCAGGCGCTGGGGAAAAGGCGCGTGGACGTGGAGGACCTGGGCGTGGACTTCCTCACAATCGTGGGCCACAAGGTACATCCGCAGGGGCCTTCCTCCCTCCTGGGGGAAACCTCTCATCGACTTAAAGGCCCCCCTGAGAGCCCGCAGCGCGGGGGCTGTGCACGTTTCGCCCAGCCGCGGGGAAGGCCTGGGGATGCTGCAGGGAGCAGCTTCCTGAACGGTAGGTGGCAGCAGCGAGGTGGCCACAGGACAAGGGCCAGGACAGGGATGCGGGCAGGAGTGGGGGCAGTGGGCACAGCTGGGGCAGGCATGGAAGTCTGTGGGGCGAAGACAGGCGGGGTGAGCCAGGTACCGCGTGTTCTCTGCAGCAGGCAGAGCCTGTGCAGAGGCCGCGTCAGCCACACGTAGAGCCCCCGGGACAGAAGATGTGGGGTTCAAGGAATTGCTCAACTTGATTTAAAAGGTAGCTCTGGCCAGGGGCAGTGGCTCGCGCCTGTAATCCCAGCACTTTAGGAGGCCGAGACAGAAGGATTGCTTGAGCCCAGGAGTTCCAGACCAGCCTGGGCAATATAGCAAGACCCCATCTCTACAGAAAAACAAAAATCTTAGCCAGGCGTCGTGGCACACATCTGTAGTCCCAGCTACTCGGGAGGCTGAGGCAGGAGGATCACTTGAGCCCCGGAGTTTGAGGTTGCAGTGAGCTATGGTGATGCCACTGCACTCCAGCCGGGATAACAGAACCGAGACCCTGTCCCAACAACAACAAAGTACGGCTCCTCATCGTAAATGTAGTGAGTGGCTGTATTTTTAAGATGCAGTGTGGGAAATAGCTAATAGTGAAGACCCTTCTGAAGCTTTCGCTCTTCTTTCTGGCAGCCGACCTAGACCTGAGATATCTGTATTGCGCTATTTTGGAGCACAGTCCTCAGCTAGTTTCCAAAGGAGTGTGCGTGCTGGCCTGACACTGTGGCACCTAAACATTTTGCATCATATCATTTGGAAACATGGAATCACATGCAGGAAAAGCCCTTGGCAATCTCTGGTTCCAATTCTCTCCTTTTACAAATTTTGTCATGATTGCAGGGAGCCCTGCGTGCCACGGAGCTGTCCAGCAGCTGCTCTGCCTGTTAGGTTGGGGCTCTGCCCTCCTCTGAAGGCCTCTGTGACTCCGGCAAGTCAAAAGCAGTGACGGGTGACGCGGTGGGGGCCACAGGGCAGCGCAGGACTGCACGTTACGGGCTGTCCCTTCCGTGCACCTCTAAGCGCTGAGCACGGACACAGAATAAGTCTTTGGAAAGTTCTTTTTGAATAAATGGCTGACTTTCCCTTCCAGTTCTATGGTCCCAGGATTGGTGCACTTTACGTTCGAGGGCTCGGCGAGCTCACCCCTCTGTACCCCATGCTGTTTGGAGGTGGACAGGAGCGGAATTTCAGGCCAGGGTAAGGTAACAGTTGACACAGTCTCTCACCTGCTGGCCGTGCCCTCTGTCTGTAGCGCAGCAGCATTTTGAAGCAGCATTTTGCTATTTCCTTTTGTCTCTTGGAAGGTCAGTAATAGCACAGTCCACACACTGCCAGCCTCAGACTTAGCCATGCCACTGGTTTCTGCACTGAGGACTCGTGAGGTCTGCGGTCTCTTTGGGGTGATTCGAAGCAGTGAAGGAAATCCGTTTCTTTTAACCGCTTCAAACCATCAAATTCCCCTTGTTGTTTTGGCCCAGCCCGCTAAGGAGGTGCTCCTGGGCCTGTCCTGGCCGAGGGCACTGCTGCTTCCTAACCGTGGGGTCGGCCAGGCCGTGTAGACGCTCCTTCCTCTTAGCTCCTGGGCCCTGTTACATGCAGTGAAGTGTTAACTGGGGAATTAGTTGGTGCCAACACCAGGCTTTTTGTCAGAAACCTCATAACGAGGGAGAAACCGGAACAACATGGGGTAAGGTCCCTGGGTTTTCTTTTCACCTCACGTATCCACACTCAGAGCTGAAGAAGCCAGCAACCCCAAAACGCCAGTAAGAGCACACACACAAAAAAATGCCTGCTCTCTCTGGCCAGTGGCCCAGGACAGGGCAGCCTAGCCAGGCAGAAAACTCACGGACCCACCTGCTTTCCTGCAGCCAGTCACTACAGGGCGGGGCTGCCACCCCAACACGCCAGCAGAGGTCAGGTAGGACCCCCATACTCCCCCCACATGGGCTGTGACGAGACATCCCCACCAGCCAGTCGTGAGGCAGCCCCACCGTGGTACGGGCCACACGGGATCCCGGCTGCCACCCGCACCCGTCAGTGACAAGGAGCCTCCCTCTGGGCGTCAGCACAGGGGCGCAAGGACCCTGGACCCCGCTTCCACTTGGCAATAATGAAGCGACAACTCCTTCTCCAGCCAGCGCGGTGTCAGGAAAAGCCAGCAGAAACAGAAAGGTTAAGTTAGTCCGGACTCTACCAATACGAAAATGTCCAGGATTCATATGAAAATCGTTCGTCATACCAAGAACTAGAAAGATCTCAAATTGAATGAAAACAGGCAATAAACGCCTGCACTGAGATGACAAAGAGGTTAAGATTATCTAACAAACATTTGCAGCAGACACAAATGCTTCCATGAGGAGTTATGAGCACACTCGAAACAAATGAAGTAGAAAGTGTCAGCTAAGAGAAAAGATCTGAAAAAGAACCACACAGAAATCTCAGCACTGAAACCCACAGTAACCAAAGTAACGGCTCAGTGGGTGGCTTGGCAGCAGGACAGAGGGACGAAGGAAAGCACCAGTGCCCTGGAAGGGGCCCGAGAGACCGGAAGCAGACTGGGGTCAGAGTGGACAGAGCTCGAGGCTCCATGCCACTGTAACAAATGGTGCGACGTTCATTCCATTAAGTCCTCGAGGGAGAGGAAGAAGAACAGTCGCAAACCTGCAGTCGGGAAGCTGAGCAAACCGCATGTGGGGTGAACCCAAAGCAGTCCAGACCGGACGTGCAGTCAGACTTCTAAAAATGAAAGACAGAAGGATCTTGAAAGAGAAGAATGACACATTTACGGATAGGGAAAAACAGTTTGAATGACAGTGGATTTCTCATCGGAAACTGCGAAGACCAGCAGAAAGTGGCACGAAAGTTTTCAAGTGCTCAGAGAAAACTCTCAGGCCGGAATCCTGCCCCAGCAAAGACACCCTTCAGGAACGAGGGGAAATCAAGACCTTCTCAGATGGAAAACTGAGAGAATTTGACACCAAATACAAGAGGGTTTCCCTCTCCTTAGTTTTCTAACTTGTGTTTGAGCAAAAATCACAGCCACATCTACTGTGGTTCTAAATGTGCATAAAGGAAATATTTAAGGCAGTTACCAAAGGACAGAGGTAAAGGAACAGCAAAGAGACAAGGTGTCTACAATTCACTCAAACTGGTAAAACCACAATACCAGTAGGCCGAAAAGTATTATAGATATCTATAATGTATTAATAATATCTAGCCTCTAGGTCCTAGAGCAACTACTAAAAAATTATACAAAGAGATAAAGAGAGAGACTCAAAAACAATATGTATACATCAAAATCAAATTCTGAAAAATGTCCAGTAACCCACAGGAAGACATGAAAAAGAAAACAGAATCAAAAAACAGAATGAAGGTCGGGCGCAGTGGCTCACGCCTGTAATCCTAGCACTCTGGGAGGCCAAGGTGGGA
>VBSM01003186.1:5567464-5580384 GCA_008086735.1 Cheirogaleus medius
GCACTCTAGCCCGGGCAACAGAGCGAGACTCTGTCTCAAACAAAAAAACAAAGAACAAATAGAGAAGAACAACAAAACAAAAACAAAACGGCAGCTTCAGCCCTATCCCATTGTCACGCTGTTGGCCAAAGGGAACAGCGTTGGGGATGAGCTCCTCAGACTCACTGGTTTGGCAGTGGGGACCCAAGAGAGGCGTGCCCTGGCCCCTGCAGCAGGAGGGCTTCCTTTGGGTAGAGAAAGGGTCCAGATAGTAGTTTCCCTGTGGACACCCAACACGTGTCATCCACATGGGCCATGCTGACCACCGTCACTGGGCCAGGACAGGTCAGACTTTGTGTGGGAGCTGTCTGGGGGCTGCAGCTGCCATCGGGGCAGCCATGTGGCACATGCTTGGGAAAGATGTTGGTGTGAGTTTGTTTTTATTTAACACAATGACTTTCATGTGGACAGGATTCCTTCCTTCAGCATTTGTTTACTCTCATTCCCTCGTCTATTGCAGGACAGAGAACACCCCAATGATTGCCGGCCTTGGGAAGGTGAGCCTTGGCGACCTTGAGCAGATGAGTCAGTTGCCTTGTCCTCAGTTTCCCCAGCGGCTCGCATAGGAACCCAGGGCTTTAGGGAGGTTACGGGCATGAATCCGTAAATGGACTGGTCAGGAAAAGCCTAGGATTTGGTCACTGTGCTGGAGAGCTGTGCTCATCAGATCTGTAGGGCAGTCTGCAGTGCTCAGCGTTTGAATGTAAACGTATCTTCTAATGTAAGAAACACAGTCATGTCACAGCGGAGGTGGAACGCCAGGCCACGGGTTAGGGCGCCCCCGCTGGCGTTGGAGCCCCTGCACCGCTGGCTCTCAGCCCCGAACGGCCTGTGGGTGCGGGGCCGTGAGGTCAGGAGTGGGGCCGCGAGGCGGGGTGCGGCCCCGTGGCAGCTCCCTGCTGGGCCGCTCTGCTCATGGGACAGCAGCCAGGCTTTGTGAGAGAGGTGGGTGCGGTGACGCCTCGAGTGTCCGCAGCTGTCCGCACTGCACACAGGCCTCTGCTGCAAGGCCGCTTCTTCCGAGCAGCCCTCTGTGAGCTACGGCTACAGCAGCCCCTCCGTGACCCCTCACTGTCACTCTGTCCCCTGACCCCACTTTTCTGCCCCCGATCTGATGCTTCATCCATACTCCATGTATACATGTCCCCCCGACTTCCCCTCTCAAGGGGGCCCATCAGCTCCATGAGCAGGGCCTTGGCCTCGTGTGCCTCAGTATCCCCAGTACAGAAGAAAGGGCTTAGCGTGTAGTAGGCCCTTGGGAAGAGTTTGAATGGACTCACTGTTTCTCGGAATATTCAAACTTACACTCTTAACTGAACACAGTTGCACTTAAGCCTGGTACTAAGGTGACTTAGGCAGCGTTTGCTGGTTTACTAGAAGTAAGAGTGTCCCAGCACCCTCAGCTCTCCGTGGGGGGGACCCAGCCCAAACCTGGAGGCCCTGGTGGGGCACCCACTCCACACACTGTGGGCGGGGCCGTCCCGAGCTCAGGTTCTCCCTTCTGAAGTCCAGGAAATGCCCTTGGTCCTTCCTCGTCCTTGCCCCTGCATCTCGGGCAGTGCCAGTCCTGTCTCCAGAATATGTCCTTCCTCTTGTCCGTCCTCATGGCCACCAACCTTAGCCCAAGGGTCTGGACGCCCGCCTCGGCTGCTGTGGCTCTGCTGCTGCCATTGTCCACACGGCCCCGAATGACCAGTAAACATGCAGATCAGATCACTGTGTCCTTCCTCCAGACCCACTGCACTTGCCTTCGGATCCAGCCGTCCCATCTCCCCCTCGTGCCTGCTCCGTCCGCCATGCCAGGCACCTCTGTTCCGGGGACACGGCTGTCTGTCCCCCTGCATGGCTGTTGCTGGAATGTCCTCCCTGCCCTTGAGCATCCCTCTCTGTCGGTCCCGTCCCAGCACTGACCCGGTCAGTAGGAGTCCGTCCACCTCTGCCCTTGTCTTTGTCCCCCTCTCCTCCCCGACGTGGGCTCCTCGAGGGTTGGGGGCCCCCAGGCCTCACCCGCTATGGGATTTCCAGTGCTCGGTGCCTCGAAAACTCCGGGCAGCACTTCTCACATAACACCGAAAAGTGCTGTTTGTGACGCTCAAGGGAACCCGCAGTCTGTCAGGAAATGCCACCTGTCCTGTTTGAAGCCGTCTCGCCGTCCTCTGTCAGTAATTGGATGTGCTTCCACACATTGTCACGTGTCTGTCCCCAGGCTGCTGAGCTGGTGACCCGGCACTGTGAGGCTTATGAGGCCCACATGAGGGACGTCCGAGACTACCTGGAGGAGAGGCTGGAGGTGAGCACGGGGGGCCCGGGCTGTGCCGGCGCCGGACACACGCAGGGTCACAAGGAAAGGGCAGAACCACAGAGAGGAGTGAGGTGGAGGCAGAAAGCCCCGCAGAGGGGCCCTGCACCAAGGGGGTCTCTTCACAGACACGGATGAAGATGTACCAGGGTCGCGTGTTGGACGGTTGCGTGCAGACGGTCCGACCTGATTCACATCACTGTCCATAGTCCCTTAGCTATTACAGGTAGATGCTTATGATAAGATAGTATCTATATGTTGAGGTTCCATTTCCCAGAGGAGTCTAAAGTTCACACAGTTGCTGGTGGTGATGGGGTCTTTGAAGCTGTCACCAAATATTCCATTTATGTTTTTCAGGCTGTATTTGATAAGAGAATCCATCTGAACAGCCGGTTTCCAGGGGTGGAGCGGCTTCCCAACACCTGCAACTTCTCCATCCGCGGCCCCCAGCTCCAAGGTGACCGCCCGCCTCCTGCTGGTCTCTGGCGTGTGCGCGGCTCCCGCGCCGTGTGGGTTCGGATCCCGCCAGCCGCCTTCCCTCTTGTGCTTGGCCCTGAGCGTGACTCAAAAGGGCCTTGCCGGGGCTACCGGTCACCCCAGCCCGGTGCCGAGAGCGGAACGGCTGGCCACTCTGCGGGCTCTCGTCAGCACCTCCTCCCCCACTTGGCCCCTCTCGCCAGGTGGACAGTGCTCAGCCTCCTGCGAGATGCTGGCACCCACCGAGAGCTGTCAGGGCAGGAAATGACACTAACCGAGTTTTAGGCCAGCTTGTCCATTTCTGTTAGCAGTTTTTATAAAATATTTTAGGACAGTAAGGGGAATAGAGGCAATCAGCTTTAAAAAGTGGGTAACAGTTAAGGATGAAGTGCAGGTCTGTGGCTTTCATTTGTTCTCGTGACGTCTGCCTCCACGTGGGGCGCAGCAGGGGTTACTGCCGTCCCAGCACACGTGGAACCTGGCCCTCCTGCCCCACTGAGCGCGCAAGTCCAGGGCATTCCAGCGTATTTCATCTGGGAGGAGGCCGTGGTGGCCTCAAGTCCACAGTGTGCTACGTCCGCAGGTGGGGTTTGACTTCTTAGAAGGGGTGTAGCTTCATTCATCTTCCGGGATCAGGCAGAGAAACCTGGCGGCCGTGTGGCCGTGAAGGAAAGGCCCTGGGCAGCGCGGTCACAGCTGCGGCAGTGAGAATGTGCAGGGCCCGTCCGCCGTCCTAACTCCCCACGTGGAAGGGAAGCTCCTCCATCGCCTCCCCCTTTTTCTGGGCACAGACTTTATGTTCAGTGATGACCTGTGTTAATTTAAACGAGCGAGAGTCTCATAGTCATTGATTTAAAATTTTTTAATCTCCGTGCTTGTGAAAGAAAAGGAAAGTGCCTTCTGGCTTAGTAAAGAGAACTGCCCAGTGTCTCTACCTTAGAAAACTCAGGTCAGAGTTAAATATCGCCAGAGCCACAGGCTATCCAGTAAGCCGCGGCGTGGCAGGTGTCGCGGAGGCACTGGGCTCGAAACGCCCTGCTTAGGGCCAGCGCTGTGAGGCAGGGCAGTGTCTGCCTTTCTGCAGCCCAGGGAGGGAGGAAGCGTTTCCTCTGGACCCTGGCTTGAGTTCTCCCACGCGCTGGCCAGGTCTGCGCTCTGACGCTCCAGCCGGCGGCACAGCGGGGACGGGCTGCACGGCTCAGGAGGACCAGGGAAGGGAGAGCGGGGGGCCCAGCCAGAGCCCTGCGGCTCAGCGGCGTGTCTCTGTCTCTGCAGGCCGCGTGGTGCTCGCGCAGTGCCAGACGCTGCTGGCCAGTGTGGGGGCCGCTTGCCACTCGGACCACGGGGACCAGTAAGTGCTCTCCACAGACCCCGTCCAGGGCACGTTGACACTCCGGGCGCCGGGTGTGGTGGGCAGGCCACGGGATTGGGCCACTGGGGCTGGGCCTCCATGGAGCTGTTTACAGCACCAGGCCCGGGGCCCCAGTCTGGCTGGAAGTAGCCCCAACCCGCCACCCCTCAGTCAGGGCTGACGCCTGTTCTCCCCGCTCCAGGCCGTCCCCGGTGCTGCTGAGCTGTGGCGTCCCGTTCGAGGTGGCCAGGAACGCACTCCGGCTCAGTGTGGGCCGCAGCACCAGCCGGGCAGAGGTGGACCTTGTGGTGCAGGACCTGAGGCAGGCGGTGGCCCAGCTGGAGGGCCAGGCCCAGTGTGGGGGCCACCCTTCCTCATAGGAAGCCCGTCACTGGGCACCCGGGCGCTTTGCCTTCCATCCCTCCTTGGGCTGTGCTAGGGTGATGTCTTCTCCAGAGTGTCGGGTGTGGAGCGTGTGCCTTGGGCTTCCGCCCCGGCCGCAGCTGTCCCGTGGGGACACTGAAGTGGAGACGCGTCAGCCCCATCCACGCTGCCCCTGGGAAGTGGGCGAGCCTGTCATGAGCTTCCCCTCCTGGAAGGTAGTGTTTTTATCTGGAAGACAAAATCCAAGTATTTATAATTTATTTTTAGCCAATCGCTATCATGAAAATAGGAAACTTTTTGCCTCAATCATGGCCTCCTACGTGCATGTGTCAGAGTGGTCCCCTCAGGGCCCTTCCCCAGCCCTTATCAAACGCCCCCTCCATCCGCCCTGCCATTCCGACCCAGCGTGCAGTGACCCCCAGCCGAGTGTGGCCCTTCAGGCAGGCCACTCTGCTCCCCCGGCCTACCTGTCCCGTCGGGACATGCTCCTGTGGACGAGCCCTGTCCCAGTGCGTCGCTCCCGGGGCCGAGGGCCTCCTTCCCTCCTGAGCACTCGCTTGGGCTCGGAGTCCTGGGGCGGCCGGTGCTTGTGTGACCTTGGTCGTTCCTGAGGGAGATCAGATTGTCCCCAGCCCGGCTTTCCTCCTAACTGTATTTGCAAAGGGTCCTTTTACCTCCAAAGACGCTCCTGGTGTCCTGACACGCACCACGGGCGGCTACTGCATAGGAGTGGTTTCCCGTGCAATGAGCTTACGGGTGATGCAGAGAACTACACGATGCTGAGGAAACAATTGTCAGAAATCAAATGAATTAAAGATCTCAGGCCCCTGTGTGGCGTCTTTGTTTCTCTGTGGGTGCCGCGGGTCCCACTGGCGCGGGGCTGGGGGTGCGCCTCCCCCGCTGCAGCGCTGGGTGACGGTGCGTTAGCACGGGGGTTGAGCTTGGAATCCTATCTCTGGGAGCCCCTAGAAAACAGGTCCCCAGTCTGCAGCTTCCTGCTGCCTCCAGGAGAGGCCGTGGTGGCCCCGAGTCCCCAGCAGAGACTCTGCAGCATCCAGACCCCTGGGAACAACCTGGAGAGAGGAGCTCACAGCTCGGAAATGCATTCGGGACTTTTGGCTGCAGCCCGAGACTGGATCGCTGCGGCTGGAGAGCGGCTGAGGCTGGAGCTGCGGGACCCTCGTCCTCACCCTGGAGCCTTCGTGCCGGCACAGCTGGACTCTCCCAGTGTTGGGGCCCTGTGCCCACCGCAGGCCCCTCGAGGCCACCAGCTTCCCCAGAGGTCCACAGGAGTCTTCAGGGCCAAGGGCCACCGGAGGGCTGGGTTCCAGGCACGGATCGCCCGAGGGCCCTCTGCTATCTGTGGTGGGCACGTAGCCCAAACGTCGAGGCCCTGGTGGGACACCCTTTCCAAACACGGTGGGGCTGACCTGTGGGACTGGGGGAAACAGTCTCCCAGGGGCTCCACCCGGGGCTCAGTGACGAACGATGGCACGCATCCTCACCCTCTGCAGGTGAGTGGTGGTCCCTCTGCTGACCGGCGCCCACTGCTGGCTGACCCAGCGCCTGCCCTGCGACCTGCACCCCCACCCCCGCTGCCCGGCAAGGGCCCTTCCGCGCTGTGGGCGTGGCTTGGGCAGGGCCGCGAGGGCCGTCCCAAGGCCTCAGCCTGCCGCCTCCCATCTGCCCTGCGTGCTGCTTATCAGGTAACCGGAGCTGGCAGCTTCGTCCACACCTGAAACGGGAGGCCCGGCCTGCGTACGAGCCGCCGAGAGCGGGCCAGAGGATGGACGTGCAGCGGGCGCTCGCGGCCGCCAAGGCCGGGGATGTGGCCACCCTGGAGCAGCTGCTGGGGGCCGGCGTCCTGGGCCCGGGCATCACGGATGCGCTGGGGGCCGGCCTGGTGCACCACGCCACCCGGGCCGGCCACCTGGACTGCGTCAGGTTCCTGGTGCAGCGGGCCGGGCTGCCCGGCAACCAGCGGGCCCACAACGGGGCCACGCCGGTGCACGACGCCGCCGCCACGGGCAGCCTGGCCGAGCTGTGCTGGCTCGTCCGTGACGGGGGCTGCGGCCTACAGGTGAGCATGGACAGGGACAGCCAGCAGCCTGTCCCCATGAACCAGCGGGGGCGCGGCTAGGGAGGTGTGAGCCTCCCTGAAGGCCCTGGGCTCCCCGTTTCTCTCAGCACTCGGTCAGTGGTGCCTGTCTCTGCCCCACATCCCTCCCACCCCCCCAAACAGCACCATGCCCTTGAGCGCCAAGGCCACCTCCTGAACCCCCCTCTCCCCCAGCCCCATGCCCTTTGTCCCCTCCCTGCGCTGCCAGTGGGGTCTGGCCATTGTGCAGGAACCATCTCCCGCAGGGGCTGGAAATGTGTCAGTGGGGAGTGCGGTGGAGCCTCGGCCCGAGCTGGGGGCCTGACTGTGGGGGGCGGTGGGTGAGAACCTTCCAGCTGTGTGAACACGGGTGTCTCAGGTCTCCGTGACCGTCCCGTCCAGGGCATGTCTCCCAGGGCCCCTCCTCCCCGCCTCCTGCCTGCCCAGCCCCCCTGTGCAGTCCAGGGACCTCAGTGCTGCCGCTCAGCCCTGCTGAGATCTTGGGGGACGGCGGACAGGCTGAGAGGCCTCAGCATGCCCCCTGAGGTCACAGTTGGGGTGAGGGGGGGCTGCTGGGATAGCCTCCCCAGCGCCTGGCCCTCAGTGCGCGAGTGCACCGGCCGCAGCACCCTGTTCGGCTCTTCTGATAACCCCGAGGGGCGCAGACGGGAGCTGTGCCGTGTCTGGATTCGCTTCTGAGCACGGGCACTCGGAGGATGGCAGGGCCCCATGACGCAGGGTGGGAATGCGCCCTGGCCTCGAGGCCCCGTGGCTGCTGGGAGGGTCCTTGTGGGGGCGGGGCAGCTGTCACAGGCACTGCTGGGCAAGCAGAAGCCTTCGGACCTCAAGCAGCGTGGGCAGGGCCTGCGGCCGGCTGCGCGGGGAGGAGCCGCCCCACAGGACCTGGATGTGGTCCTGGTCCTACCTCCCACCCTGAGCAGGTGGCCTCACTCAGTGCCAGCAGGGGACAGGAAGGAAGCAAGCCCCCACGTCGGGGTTGTGGGCAGTGTGAGTCTTGGCAGGGCCCGGCCTGGGGCAGCTGGCTCAGGCCACACAGTGCTGCCCAGCGGGTGGGTCGGCGCCTGCCGCCAGCTCACCGCCCTGCCTGTGCCCCGTAGGACCAAGATGCCTCGGGCGTCTCCCCGCTGCACCTGGCCGCCCGCTTCGGACACCCAGTGCTGGTGGAGTGGCTGCTCCGCGAGGGCCACCCGGCCACGCTGGAGACACGGGAGGGGGCCTTGCCCCTGCACCACGCCGCTGTCAGTGGGGACCTGACCTGCCTGAAGCTGCTGACGGCCGCCCACAGCAGGTGAGGAGCCCGGAGCCCCGGCTGGGGTGCGCCGGCCTCTGGGGAGGTGGCACGGGCGGGTGGCCTTCGGGGTGGGCCCTGGGGATGGGCACCACGGGCGAGCCTGGAGCAAGAGTGACGGCAGGAGCGCCAGGGGCCGTGGGAGTGGGGGCAGCTGGGCGCTGCTGTGGGGCCCCGAGCTCCTGGCCTGCAAGGGGCATCTCAGGGCCTGAGTTAGCTGGGAAGTGGACAGCCGGTGACAGCCATGGGCACCCTCACGTCACCTGACAGGAGCAGGGTTGTTTGGTGGACTTGGCCCTCTGCACGGCCCACGCAGGCCAGCGGGACTTCCCTCTCCCGGTCCCTCCTCTGGTCCTTGTCCCGCACAAAGGGTCACCGTTGTCATAGTAATGGGCCCTTCGCCTCCTCACTGTTGTGTGCCCAGGGCTGCTGTCCTGGCCCGGGGCAGACCTTCCCATCCACCTGCCGCCTTTCTCGCCGGGGGTCGGGGGGACCCGCCTGCCTCTAACCACAGCTCTCCTCTCTTTGAGGGATGTCTGGCTGCCCCGGCCACCCCACATTTGTTTGGGGACAAGCCCTGCGGCTCACTGAGGAAGTGTCCTTATCCCCAGGTGCCCCCGTTCTGGACTGCACGGCAGAGGCCTCCGGGGTGCGCTCTGCAGCTCTTCCCCAGAGTGCCCAGGGCCTGCCGGCCAGAGTGGCTGTCACACCACACAGCTTTTAAAGTAGCTTCCACCAGAGAAAGCCGGGCGACGCCACGTTAACGCACACTCATGCCACACAAGTGGGAAGGTCCTGTGCCCCTGGCCCGCATTCCCCCGGCACTGACACGGGAGCCGAGCGGTGGCTGCCCCTGGACAGGGCGAGCACGTGCCGGTGGCCACCATGCTGGACGCTGCTTTCCTAAACCTGGCTCCAGTCAAGGTGCGGGCAGAGTCTGCTGAACGCAGCGCAGACGCTGCCCCTGAGCAGGCACCGGGGCCCATGCTCGGCCCTCTGGGGCGCATTCCGTGAGGGAGTCACCTTCGGGCTCTGCAGGGCAGAGCAGGCACGTGGTGGGCCCAAGGCCGGGGGCTGCCTGCCAGGGCCCTGAGCCCCCTGCGAGGGCAGACGGAGCAGGGGCTAGGCCTGGCAGGCTCCACGGGGCGCAGGGGTTCAACCCCGGGCACGGCCCTTGGGCAAATCATCCAGCTCAGCCTGTTTCCCTTCTACCAGCTGAGGCCTGTGGCCAGGTCTGCACAGCCGAGCGGCCAAGCTGCTCCTCTGCGTGGGTCCCCGAGTTGCCGGGACTCGCCCGTCAGTAGTGGGGCGTGAGTTGCGGGGACACTCATGAGAACACGCCACTACTGACCAGCCTCCCCCACCGGCTGGGGGGTCTGGGACAGGCCGGGACTTGGTCAGCAGCCTCAGAGGACAGGCACACTCAAGCCGGAGGGCTGGGGAGCAGAGGGTCACTCGGCCCCCGCGCTCCACGCGGGCCAGCACAGCACTGAGCTCATCACAGGCCGCGCAACCACCAGGCAGCGGCGACCCGGGCACCAGCCGCAGAGGGGAAGCCTGGTGTGGGGGTCAGCTCTGTCTCCACTGGAACAACCGAGGATTTGGAACCCAAGGTTGTGACCCTCCCAGGTCTAAAAAGATGGATGTTTGTAACCTGGACCCAGGAGTCCCAAGGAGAGGAAAGAGGGAAAGGAGGCCGCGGGCACAGTCACCTGGGCCCCAGCCAGCGTGGGGGACCCCAGGTCAGCAGCTGGAAGGCGCTGGGGAAAGTCAGTCCATGATGGGCAGAGGCGGGGACAGGGGTGAAGTTGCGTCACCCGGGATGGGCTCATCCTTGGGCAGGGGACCGGCCCTCCCTGCAGCTGGTTGCTGGGCACCAAGGACACACCTGGGCCCAACACAACCTGAGGACAGAGCGGGACGCAGGAAATCCCCAAATGCTGCTCCGGCCCGTCCTTGCTGGGGACTGGAATTTGGGTGCCCGCAGCTCCTGTCCTGCTCATAACAGCCCCTTTTTAAGAGCAGGGCCCTGGGGCTGGGCAAGGTTCAGGGACCTGCCCAGCCGTGGGCCTCACTGTGCTAGCCAACCTTAAAATGCACCCCTTGCCCATGAGCCCCAGCTTGATGGGAAGTGGGCGGAGCTGGATTCCCTTGAACAGTGCACAGCCTGTGCAACAGGGCAGCTGGGCACAAAGAGTATAGCCGGGTGCCCAGGCCACCCTTCCCCTCCGTCAGGGGCCTTCGCTGGAGCAGCCCAGACACCCATGACCCCCTGGCCAAGTGCCCTCTGAACCCTCCTTCCCCTGCAGCGGCGTGAACCGGCGAACACGCAGCGGCGCCTCCCCACTCTACCTGGCCTGCCAAGAGGGCCACCTGCACCTGGCACAGTTCCTGGTGAAGGACTGCGGCGCCGATGTGCACCTGCGCGCCCTCGATGGCATGAGCGCCCTGCACGCCGCCGCCGCCCGAGGCCACTACTCGCTCGTCGTCTGGCTGGTAAGGGGCCCAGAGTGGGGAGGGGACGCCCAGGAAGTCTGGGCCCGGGAGCAAGCAGTGCCGGGGCCTGGGCGGGAGCTCTCCCGGGGGCTGGGGACACACAGGGCTGCTGGGGCGTCAGATGTGCCTGCCTGTGGCCCCAGGCCCCTGCACGCCCGAGAGGCTGGGCCCACCTGACGCCTGTGTGCCCCTCTGCTCCCACAGTTCCTCCGGGCCCTCCCGGCCCCTCCCTCCCCCAGGAGGCCCAGTGGGTCTCCCGGGCACTCTCAGGGCTGATGACACCGGGGCTGCTCCGTCGCCAGTGCCTGTAGCAGCAGAGCCTGGCCTGGGCCACTCAGCCACTTGCTCAGGCCCTGATGTCTCAGAGCCCTGGGCCTGTCCCCATCCCTTGTCCCTTCTGGGCCCTGGAGGGGCCATGCAGGCCTCTTTTGGGAAGGAAGCCCTGGGACCCAGGGCACAGAGTGGCCAGGGTTGGAGAGATGCCTCCTTAAAGGATGGGGTGTGGGCTTCCTGCCTCCACAGCAGAGAACCAGAACAGGTGGCCTGTCTGGGAGCTCTGAGGGTCTGTCACAGACACCCGATAGAGCTGAAGAGTAGGGAGGTGGCCGGGCGCAGTGGCTCACACCTGTAATCCCAGCACTCTGGGAGGCCAAGGTGGGACGATCGCTTGAGGTCAGGAGTTCGAGACCAGCCTGAGCAAGAGCAAGACCCCGTCTCTACTAAAAATAGAAAAATTAGCCGGGCATCGTGGTGAGCACCTGTAGTTCCAGCTACTCCGGAGGCTGAGGCAGGAGGATCACTTGAGCCCAGGAGTTTGAGGTTGCTGTGAGCTACGATGTTGCCACTGCACTCTACCTGGGTGACAGAGTGAGACTGTCTAAAAATATAGAGTAGGGAGGGCCTCCCTAAGAAGGGGACACTGGGGGCAGAGCTGAGGATGGACAGGAGGTGGCTGGGCAAGGCTGGGGCCCAAAGCCCGTTCCCGGAGGAGGCTCCACTTGCTCAAAGGTGAGGAGAGCCTGTCTACGTGCTGTCCTCTGAGCCTGGCATGTGGGTCCTCAGGTGGCAGCCACCCGCCGGGCACTGTCCCCTCTCCTGCTTTCTTTCCCTCCATGGCACCCACCCCTGACAAGCTGCAGTGTGACTTCTTTGCCTCGTGGGGCCCATCTCCACCCCCGGTGGGGCTTCCGGATGCCCCGCGAGAGCAGGCCTGTGGCCATCTGCCGCACTCCCCGCGCCGGGCGCATCTGGGGCTCAGGGGACGCCAAGTGAATGACCGAGCAGAGAAGGATCGAGGAGCCCCTGCCAGCGGGACGGCGTCCAGCCGCTCACCTTGGTCCCGAGGACGCCGGCACTTGCCTCCAGCCTCCCTCTGTGGCTCCTGGATTGGCCACCAGCGCCTCCCGGACGCCAGCCCCGCCCTGGCCCTGCTGCCCACGCCTCGCCTGCACGCGGACCCGTGTGGCCCGGGCCGGGCCCCTGGGTGCTGGGAGGGCCAGCGGCTGCACGGGGACAAGCGGCAGCAGCTCGGGGCAGGGGGGTTCCCGGGGGCAAGGAGCAGGGTGTCCACTGAGCTACTCGGCTGTGCTGAGGTGTGAGCGTCCCATTCTGGGGAAGAAACAGCCGAGCCACCGGGTCCCCGGGCCAGAAAGTCCGTTTCAGACGTGGAGCCCTCGGCAGCCTCCAGCCTGGCACACTTACTCACGGGATGGCCACCCTGTCCCTACCTGTGTCCCCAGCTCGCTGTCCTGCCCCTGACAAACACATGAGTGCCGATCAGTCAGGACCACTCTGGGCGGCAGGTGGCGAGTGGACAGCACAGCCAGGTCTGCCGCGTCCACGTAGAAGGTGGCAGGGCTGCTGTCATCTCCCTTGTTCTCATGGAGAAGGCTGGCCACACTCAAGGCAGGGAGGAGGGAGAAGCAGGGAGACTCCGCATCCCTGGCCGCCTACCCAGGAGGGCGGACTTCCCGGCAGACCCCTGCATTCTGCTGGCAGGGCCAGTTTCAGTGAGTCGCGCAGGGAAGGCCCTGGGAGGCCCCGCCTGGGACCCAGGTCTGGCACGGCAGGCCCCGGCACAGGGCGGCCTCAGGGCAGCCCAAACACCCAGCTCCACGGCAGGCTCTGGGGGCACGGGGACGCCACGGGACCCGGTGCTGGGCGCAAACGCCCAGGGAATGCAGCGCTGCCCGGGTGCCAAGTGGAGTCCTTTCCTTCTCCCCTTCCTTCATCAGCAAACACTTTGTTGTCCCCCTGTGCCAGGTGTGGTGTTTTTTCATTTGACATGATGTTGGTTTAAGACTCGGGACTGTGGCATCTCCAGATAAAACCACAGTGCTCACTGTGCCCCCACCGGACCCTGGTGTCCCACTGCCAGGGGTTACAGGGGACAAGTGTGATGCGCCCGCTCTGTCTGGGGCTTCTGGAGCTGGGGCTGCTGCTCCCAGGAGGCACAGCTACCGCGGCC